>JAKUCM010002345.1:0-22377 GCA_023374145.1 Lepidium sativum | reverse complement strand
AAAGTTCCATTGTGATTGTTTATAACCTGAAAATGCAAAAAAATATTATATCAAATTAGACCAAACATTTGTGAAAAATCTATGAATACATAATTGATGCTTTCAATTAAGACATGTGTCTCTTTCTACTTGATATCTACGATAGATTAAGGATCAATCATCAACTTTACATCTACTAGATTGAAAGACATTAAATATATAATTTTATATATACATGTATTAATTTTGTGGGAAAGGCAATAGTTCTTGTTGACTAATTTAATAATGCATTGTCATTAATTATTTCTGATCCATTGATTATAAATTTGTTTTAAATCTAATAATTTTGGCGCGAAATTCCATTATCTGTTATTTTTACAATTTTAATTTCAGAATACGAAATAAATTCATTTAAATACATTATCACTTTGAAAATTATATCCTTGAGAAAACATGTTATTTGGCGCGAAGCATTTTGTTAACAACCATTTGTATAGGCTATCTAGTTTTTTTTCTAAAAGAAAATTCACAAATTAATACATATAAATGTCTATGGTTTTGATATTTATATGTATAGATTTCTGCATTATATATATATATATATTTTTTCTAAACCTACCTTAAAAATACCATAATATTGGCGCGGATTTTCTTTTGTCAACAACCATTTGTATAGGTTATTTAAAATTTTCTAATATATAATTAATTAAAAAATTAATACATATAAATGTATATTATTTGACATTTATATGTATAAGTTTCTTCGATATATAGATTTATCATTTTTTCAAGAATACCGTTATTTTGGCGCGAAATACCGTTATATAGATCTATGATTCGACATTTATATGTATAAATTTATTCAATATATAGATTTATTTGCTTCCCATTTTTTGAAAAGTTGTAATATATAGTTTTGAACGAACCTTGGTTATCAATTCAGCACCACGATCTAACAGCATTGGAAGAACAACTCCGTTAATTGAGATGATTTTGCGCATGTCGAAAAACAAATGTGACATTTGTTTCCATGCATCCTCCCATCGTTTGGACAAAACACTTGTCCTAATGGCTTCGTCCATAGTCAATTGTGAAATGATCTTTAGCATTATGTCGTCCGGAAGTTCGCATATTTGATTATTATTATTAATCATTGCACTAGTAATGATTTCTGTGGTTGATGATGAGGAGTTTTGTGACAGAGACATGCTGAAGGGAAAATAGGTTTTGACTATGAATTTAGAGTTTATATTTTGATATTGTTACAAAGATGAAAGGCCTAAACATATAGCAATTTGGTATTGGTAACATAGGAAAGAAAATAAATGTTCAACTGCATTCCTCATGTACTTATTACTAGATTAATATTTTGCCATATGGGAAATTATATATAGTTTATATTAAAATTTATGTTTATAAAATAAAATTTTGATATGAATGAAATAATAATTTTATAAACATATCATTAAATCATAAGACAAATTTCTTTGTTCGTAGTATTAGAAATTTTGTTGTAATTCATCTTCTGTAAATATTGTTTCACGAAAGTGGTTGTCGTTTCTCAATTGAGAAAAAATGAAAAAAAAATTAGAAAGTATCAAATTTGGTATAACATGTAAATTTGTGTAGTAGAATTGTAATTATTGAAACTAAATACCATAATTCTACCTTAGTGACAATTTGGTAAAATTCAGACGAATATATCGCATATTCTAATTTTCTTTTTGATTTTCTTGAAAGCTTCTGCTTTGAGACTCGAGAGATTCAACGTTTAGTCAACGTGGCATGTGCACAAAAATTACACATTGGAGAATTAGCTTAGGACCAATCATATTATTTGATAGGTAAAAGAAAAAGAAAAAAATTTACCATTTAAAAATCTAAATAAAATGATATTTACAGCTTCAAGGCTGCAGATAGCACAAACTTTTTCACGGTAAGAATATTCTACCTTAGTTATAAGAATCAATTCAGCGTCTCGAGCAAGTGTCTTTGAATCCCAATGCATGCAAAGTTTGATCTATCAGCGGGAATTCACTCGAGCTAACAGCAACAATTTATCTTCAAGTTAGTATAGTTAGCGAAACATTGTCACAAGGTCTCGTAGCTGGTCCTAAATTGAACATCTTGGCATTAGTGTGGAAAAATAAGCCTCAATTATACTGACAATTTTTTTGTTTCTTAACTTAAGGTTGCTACTTTCATTGTTGTGTACGCGAACTGGAACTTTGTTAGAATCAAAGGTATTGGATAGAGATGGGCAGGAGTTATCTGGCTCTACAGTATAGTCTTCTACATCCCACTCGATATCCTCAAGTTCATCATCAAATATGCAATAAGTGGCAGAGCTTGGGATAATGTTATTGGGAACAAGGTTTGTCCATAAAAACAAGAGCACAGAGGAGTCTTTTTCTCACTATAGTTTTCTAACTTTGTCTCTTTTTGTTCAGACTGCTTGATATCAAAGAAAGATTATGTAAAGGGAGAGCGAGAAGCACAATGGGCACAAGCTCAACATACACTTCATGGATTACAACCACCACAAACCTCAAATATGTTCAATGACAAGAGTACTTACAGAGAGCTTTCAGAAATAGCAGACCAAGCCAAGAGACGAGCTGAAGTTGCGAGGTAACACTCAAGTAACTGATGGATTTACAACATTTTATTCCTCAGAAAATATGGCCTAACAATTTCTTCTCTTGTAATTTCAGGTTAAGAGAATGTCATACATTGAAAGGTCATGTTGAATCACTAGTGAAGCAGAAGGGACTTGACATTGAAGGTATCCAACAACATTATACTGTATGATTTCAAAAACATTTGTCTCTCAGTTTATTTAGGAACCACAAGAGTATTGAATAAATCACCACTTCCATAATTAGAGAATGCTGCAAATGAATATTTGTTTCTTTGTTAGCAGTGGATGTGTGCTAAATTTTTTTTCCCTTTTTGTGATATATTCTTGTTTTGCCTTACATAAGTAATAAGATCTTACGACTACTTAGAAATTCTTATTCCATCTTTCAAATTCTTTTACTCTTTGTCTGCAAATAGTAAATGTATCAAAACAATAATGCTCTCTCAAAACTTGCATTTCAAACGACAAAAATCACAAAAATGTGTTAAGAATTACGAAAACAAATAGAACAACAAAAAAAAAGGGTCAAGAATAATGAAAAAATATTAAACAATAGAAAAAAAGAAAGACAAAAAGGTCAAATACTTTCTCACGCGCCTGTCACTAAGAGATTTAATATTTATCAAAAAATCTCGTTTTTGGTGAGTTAGAGTCCACAGTTTTTATGGACACGCGCTATACGCGCAACACCTGCGCGTGGGTTTTAACGAATGAATTAAGCGGAAGCTTGAGTGCGTTACATCCAATGGATTATAATAGGGCCCAACTTATTATATTTAGACCCAATGGATTATAACAAAGGCCCAAATGATTATAATAAGGCCCAATGGATTATTACATATATTGATATATAGACTTGTTAAAGGATCTTTGTCTGCACCAAAATAAAGAACTGAAGCTTAGTTTTTTGCCTCTTGTTTGTCTAACTCTACAAAACTTCTAAAGTTGTCTCTACATGATTCTCAGACGTGAGAAGCTCGACGATTTCATTTCTTATTTACATATAATGACTGAGATCAAGAGTTGAAGAGATTATAGTTATCAAACATGTGACTTTTCAATAAATTCTGATATAGATCAACACTGTACATAGCACTATATAATGAATCAACAGATAAAATTTGGTATAACATGTAAATTTGTGTAGTAGAATTGTAATTATTGAAACTAAATACCATAAACTCAAATTTACAGGAAGTTTTCATCAACCAGATACACACAAGTAAGTGTTACTATGTTTTTTAGACCATCAAATTATTATTTTCCGGATTGGTGCAATTAAAGAACAAAAGTGTTTATCATTTGGTGGCTAACAAAAGTGTTGAACCGTTATCTTAGTTTGGGAGAAAAAATTCTTTCTTGGTCCGAAACTTCTGAGGGTTATAATATTTATAGTGTTTCTATTAAATTGGATTATCCTAATATAAAAAATGTATTAGTAACCAAGAAAATTGAACAATTTTTTTTTAATTTTCTAAAAAGCTATATATCCTAAATCCAAACCAAACCAGATAGAAAATGAACACAATAATGACATTTACGTTAGAAAAAATTATGTAGATAATTACAAATTAATTACTGGAAAAAGCCATTAAATTAAAATTAAAATTAAAATTAAAATTGAATCTAAGTTGTAAATAGTTTTATACGGTTTGTGAAATAAATGAAAGGGGTAAATTCGTAAATAATGTAAATTTCGGTGTTTTCAAAGTAATCTAACCCTATCCAAAGATGAACCACACATTAACTGTAGTTATGTTCTGTTCTAACGAAGAACAGATTCTGAACACAGATCCGCCATGGAAGCAGCTTTGAGCATCTTCAAGCTATCGTTTCTTCTAAGCCTTCTCTCAAGCGGTTCAGATCCTATCGACTCTCCCGATCTTGTTCCCGGCCAAATTGGGAAGTTTCCACCGTCCTGTAACCGAATCGAATGTCCGACCTACGAAGTGGTCCACACCGCAAATGGCTACGAGATTCGCCGTTACGAAGCCGCCGTGTGGATTTCTACCGAACCAATACAAGATATCTCTCTCGTGGAAGCTACACGAACTGGTTTTCTCCAGTAAGTTCCAAGAATTAGGGTTACGAATTCATATAGTGTTTGATTCTGACTTGTTTGCAGGTTGTTTGATTACATTCAAGGGAAGAACGACTATCACCAGAAAATAGATATGACAGCTCCAGTAATCACTCAAGTCTCTCCTAGTGACGGTCCCTTCTGTGAATCTTCCTTCACAGTATCTTTCTTCGTTCCCAAGCAAAACCAACCTGATCCAGCTCCGGCTAAGAGCCTCAACGTACAGAGATGGGACTCGAGGTATGTAGCGGTGAAGCAATTCGGTGGGTTTGTATCAGATTACAACGTTGGAGAAGAAGCGGCCGAGCTAGAGGCGAGCCTACAAGGTACCGTATGGGCCAAGACAATTGAGAAAAGTAAAGAAACTGGTGGTGTTGGATCTACTTCGGCTTATACAGTGGCACAGTATAACTCACCATTCGAGTTCTCCGGTCGGATCAATGAGATTTGGTTACCGTTTGAAATGAATGATAAAGAAGCTGTTAATACCGTTACTCAGTGAACAAATATGTAACAGTTTTTTTCTTTGTTAAGTTTCAAACAAATAAAAGATCAGTTAGTACTTTTGTTATCATGAAGTTTTCAAAGATAATAATTATGCAGAGGAAATAAACAATGGACCTCAAGCAAACACCGATCACTAGACTTGTTTACACTACAAGAAAGCAATATTAGATCCGACCGCGGTTCCGACAGGACAACAAAACCGATAAAAAAGCAACTATTTTGACAAATATCGAAAAATGGTTGGTACCTGTCGGATATTTTCGACCAAAACCGACAACCTACATATACCGACGGATTTCAACAACAGTAGAAGGTTATGGTCGGAAAGTTCCGACAGAAATTCCGACTACCACCAACAGCGTAAAGTTTTGTCTTAATTAAGACGAAAATCTCAGAAGCTCTCGAGTTGTTTTCCCTAACAAACCTAAGAAAATTTTAACAAAACCTACGTACTTTGATTAGAGCATGCAAACAATGAGAAAAAACTTTTCTAGTTACAAGGTTTAGTGACTGACATAGCAAAGTCATGATGTTGGTACTAGGCTCATTAAAACCAAATGGCCCAAATCTATAATAACTGAGGCCTGAATAAATATGAATTCTGAGTCTGCTAAACAGGTGAGCTTGAGCTCGTTTGAACGAGAAAGAACGAGTCAAGGTGAAAGAGGAAAAAGTGACATAACGCAAGAAAATCAACAATATGTACGATAAAATCTAATAATCAATTCTAAAAGATCTGATTTTAACAATGAGAATAAGATTTACTGTTTTCTAAAGAGACAAAAATCTCACCTGACCAGAAAAAGGTTAAAAAATCATGTTTTTTCATTTATGTTTCATTTTCATTCTAAATGTGTTTTTTCCAGTATCTCTAGGGACTAGTCATGACATAAACTTGATAAATTAATATTGTAGTTTTTCATAACTGTTAATAGGGACACCTATAGACATTCTTCACGTGAACCATTGGTACGATACATGTCAAAAAAGGGGTCTACTATTTTTTGAATTAATTTCCTTCATAATTGTGACCATCTCTCTTTAAATAGATATTTTAATTGAAGTTAATATGATAAAAGATGACTTTCAACTCAAATTCTATATATTAACAAATGAGTAGATTGGTTCCTAAATTATATATTAAAAATTAGAATAATTCTAACTTCTATCGCATGATATTAATCATACTGTAACAAATACGTTTTAGAAATATAGCTAGTATAATCTAACATTTGGAAATACCATAACAAACGCATCATTATTTATGTATTGTTGTGCCTAATTTTGGGTAGTATGATAAATTATGGATTTTTAACTTAATATCAATTAGCAAATGAAAAAGTTATCCTCTAAATTATATATATTAGATTAAAATAAATTCAGTTTCTAATATAAGATATCAATTATATTCTAACAAATATATATATTTAGACAAAGATTTAGTATATATAGACAAAATCCGCGATAAAAGATTTTGTATTATGAATCAACATTTAAAAAAGAGAAAAGATATATTTTGGCCTAATCGGTTGTTTTTACTTAATAGATGGAATTCTTATTGCTATAACTCCGCTTAAATCAGTAGACATAAATCATTATCTTTTAGTTACATATAGAAACACCTATAGTGAAGTAGCCCGATAAATCGACATCCTAAACCCAAAATAAATTCGTCGTAGTTCTCAATATGCTAAGTTAAGGACTCGAGGGTTCGTTATTCTTACAGAAAGTGAAAACTGCAGAGACATAAGAAATATCATCATAACTTTACAAGTAGTGCATGTCTAATGTATTTTAGGCCCGACATTACTCACATAATTGCAGCAACCACATATCCAAAAAGTCGAAACAACTTGAAACCATTGTTAGATATTATCCATGCAGTCTTTTCACTTATTATAATTTTCTTAGCAAATATTTTATTCAACAAAGATGAGTGATATGATATATCTTCTTACCAATATTCGGCAACATTCATTTTTTCACTATGTTTGGAAAATTACAAATCGATACCATCTCGATATATTGTAAATTAGTGATATAACCACATATTTTCTTTTGGTTCTGTCTTAATATTAAAGTCTTGAAATTGTTTATTTCTCAAAACTAACCGACATAATAGTTTTTAAATCTATTTTTGCTACAGTTCTAAATAATAATATCATAATTCATAAATGTGGGTTAAACCAGAAAACCAAATCATCTATGTCGGGTCTTACTTCGCAGACTGTCTTTCCAATCGCTTGTCAATATAATTCAACAATTTTACAGAAAAATATAAATAAATAGTATATAACTATAATACTAGGCGTTATATCAATAGTGAAAATTTAACATTATTATATTTGGTAAAGAATCTCTAACATTTATAAGTTCACATCAAACTTTGAAAAGGGTGTGGGCATGCGAGGAACCTACCAAAGTAGACGACCAATACGAAGCTTAATGTTTTTAATTTATCGAATATTCTCTATAAAAATACAAATATATGCCCCTTCGAGTTTTCCCTTTTGTTCACGTTACAATTTTTCAATAATTAAGTTGATAAAATCCAATAAATTTATGAGATTCCATTTATATTTAAATTTCCAAATTTTATATTGTTTTATGCAAAATGCACAATTATTTGAAATGAATATTTAATTATAATATATGTATTATACTAAAAGTTTTATTTCATATATTATAAACAAATTTTAAAGAAAGAGAGTAAATATACTAGTTTGTGTAACTAAAACAATTTGCATTTTTGTCGAAACATGCAATTTAATTTATCAAATAAGTAGGAGTCATCATCTATGCTGATTTAAATATTTAATTTCTTAATCACATTGATCTTGCAAATGGCTCTAACTCTAGTGGACGGCGGTAAATTCACTTAAAACAGTTCATTTGCATAATTAGAAATTGAGTCTCCCACCTACATTATGTAAAAATTTGGCTACTGGGTCGGTTAGTTGTGACCCAATATAATCTATTGTTGATAAAAAAATCACATTGACATTAAAAGAAATTAATTTTGGTACCGGCGAACTTTTTCTCAATCTAGTAGTTAGAATGATCTAACTAACGATTCTGATTTCAGAGATTTTATTTTTTTCATTACAATACAATAAATTAAAAATATATTTAAAATGTGGAGTTTAGATAATAAATAAGATTTTATCAATTCAATTATTGATAAAAATATAACAGTAAAAAAATCACTATCAAATATATATCATACTTGTAATATACACTATATGTTGACTATAAGTTTATTAGAAACAATTATTTGAAGAGAAGAAGACAAAGAGGAAGAAACTAAGAAAGAGTCGACGTGGAACAATAAGGAACTCTTGAATGCACCAAACTTACATATTATAACTACTAATTCATGACAATGACAAACTGCTCTCGCAACCTTTTTACTCACAACTGTCACTTTTCACCTGCATTTCAATAATTATTATAAAACAAATCCATAATTTTAAACTTTCAAATTATAACTACTATATATAGATGATAATTTTTACTTTTTTCACTTTTCAAGATGAAATACTAAAGCCAACAAAAAATCAGAAAAACAACGTTAGAGCATGTACAATGCTAGATATCTTATATTGAATATCTTAACAATGAAATATTATTATTTTATTATAATATAAAAATAAACCAATATTAAATTGATAAGTGGATAAGATACTCTTGTTAGAGTATCTTAAGTATCTTATTTAAGATATTCAAATCATTCTCTCACTTCTTATTTTATTAAATTTAATTTTTTTATTGTTAAGATACTCACTTAAGATACTAGCATTGAACATGGTCTTACTAAAATATCTAGATATCAATAAAAAAAACACAACCAGCCACAAAACATCACAGCAAAAAAAAAAAATCTCATGCAGTGAAAACTTCTTGTATATAGATGTATTACAAAGAGACACCATTTTAGTTATAAATTGTATAAAATGCATCTTATTAGTAAAGGAATATTGAAGTATGACAAAAATACATTTTGAGAAAGGAAGCAAAGAAAAAAAAAGGGAATTTATATTTAGTTTGTTAACAGGTGGTGATTTAAATCCTATTCAATTTTAGTGAAAATTTTATTGTTATAGATCAAGTCTTGTCGCTCTAATTATTGTTGACAAAAAAAAAATATATATATTGACGATATTATAACTAGAAAAACGGTTTGTAAAAAAATTATTTGTCAACAAATAACTATTGCATCGACAATGATTTGATTCATAGTTTAAGTTCTTATGTTATAATGGGTTGGATTCAAACTCACCACCTAATATCTAACTAAATTAGGGGTTAATCAACTAAATCATATATTTTTTGATGATTTCCAAATAGTTTAGGGGGATGAAAGTTAAGTTTACCAGGAAAATGGATTGCAATTGATTACCTTGCATCTAATACGTCTATATTAAACGTGTGTCTATAGTTATATATTTGTATACATAGTAAACTATAAATTACATCACACATGTATTAAAAATAACGATATCTATTGAATAAGATAAATAAATAATATGTTTTGAAACCTGGTAATATATAAGTTATACTAATTGAATAGTGGATAAAACATTAAAAGTAATGCTTGATATAAGTTTAGCCGGTAACTACAGTTGAATAACAGGTATATCCAACATTTCAGTTACACTTGGTTTCATTAACAATAATATTAGTAGAATATAACTACAAATATCAATCTAAGCAGAACAATATCAACCTATATAATTTGTTACCGCGGATAACAAATAAACCTATGTTGAAAAATAAAAAGTTTTCAACCTAATTTATTTCTTCTGTTTTGATTGTCTGTTTTTTTTTTAACTTAGGAATTCTCAAGTTTTATGGGAGGTTAACACTATTCTTCGAGGTGGTGCAGTCCACGAATAAATTTTTACTTTTAAATATTCAAATGGATTGAAAACATAGATCTATAGATGTGTAGGGATGACTAAAAAATATGTTTTAATTTCGCACAATAGAAAAATCGAACTTACGAACTAAAAATTTTATCTGATAACAACATATGTTTCATGGTGCATTAAGAAAAACGTGAATATATAACATATCTATATAATTGTTTAATGTATATAATTAATATGTTAAATGTAGGTATATATATGTATATCTAGTATAGTTTCTCTTGATTTAATTATTTGTTTACATAAAAAAATTAATTAAAACCTCGTTGAACATAGCTTGGTCCTTGGTGGATGAACCGTATATCCAACTTAGAAAAGAATAATATATTAAGGCAAAACAAAACTATATTTTTAATTATTGGGATCGTACGTTAAAGATATAGTACGAAATTCGTGATTATATCAGCCAATTAATAGTCATAGAAGATCACATTCTTTTATCTGAAAACGAAGATTACATTCCTTTCATTCTCAAATGTTTTATGTTGTTTGCTCGACAAAATAAAAGTTTTGAAGACTGTTATGAAAAGAAAGAAAGTGTAATTATTATTTTGATAAGAATGGTAAATATTTCATTGAAATGAAAATTATTTAGAGTTATACATGGTATATAGCCTACAAATTGGTTCTATGGTAAAGGGAAGAACAAAAAACATAGAAGCAAATATCAACCACTACATCAATATCTACAAAATCAGAGAGACACTTTCAAAATCAATAAAATGATAAACAATTTTGAGGTTTCCTAAGAAATGAAATCTTAAGAAAAAGGCAATTTGCTGACAAACGGTGATGATCGGATCAATAGTGCAAAATCGAATGGAAGTGTTTCACCGATAACCTAAAAACTTTAGCCATCAAAACATTATCGATCAAACTTTTACCCTAAAGTTAGTGAGCCCAAATAATAACAATTTGACAACGCAAAAGATTTAAAACCTCATCTTAGTAGGCACTTCAGTCTTTTTTCTTCTTTTATTTAGTTTACATTAATAGATTCTATGATTTTTAGTAGGTTTTAATATTACATATGACAAAGAAAAAAGATTGTTTCAATGTTTACTTTATAGATTACAATTACCAACAACATAAAGTTAAACAAATCAATGGTAGATATCTTAAGGCAATGCGAAAATCTATTGGTCGGTCCTAATAAAAACAAGTTCCGGAAAAAAAATTAAGTTATCGAGTTTATCTTTTTTTTTTGTCAATTAGCCTACTGCTTTTAAATCCCGCTCCTAGAGGTTCGATCTCCAGTACTTTAAAAATTTGTAGAGTGACTACACCACTGGACCACATGTTTTCGGCAGTTCTCAATTTTTATAAAAAAGTAAAATAATAATTTGAAAGTTTTAATTATTTAGAAAATAAATTAATCATGACGGAGGCATTCATAAATTTTGTCCCAATAATCAATTTTATTGACATTGATACATGAAAGAGAAAAAAATAATTCATTTAGAACAGTTTGATCGTACGAAAATGTAAGATCTTTTCTCTGCTCTTCTGCTATTTATACACTCCTCTTGATACATAATTTGATGTCTCAGCCTTCAAAGCTATCAAAATCAACTCCTAAAAGAAAAGGAACTCTATGTCAATGGTGGTTTTATCTAAACCGGTTTCAGAACTAAGAACCGGGTTATCTCCAATCCCAGTTATAGATATCGCTGACCCAGAATCCAAACACGCTCTTGTCAAAGCCTGTGAAGACTTTGGCTTCTTCAAAGTGATCAACCATGGAGTTTCTGCTGACCTGGTCTCCGTTTTAGAACATGAAGCTATCGAGTTCTTCTCGTTGCCTAAGTCAGCAAAAAACCAACTCGCTGGCTATCCTTTTGGATACTCGAATAACAAGATAGGTCCAAATGGTGACGTTGGTTGGGTCGAGTGCTTGTTGATGAATGCTAATTTTGGTTCCGGTTCGGGTCTGATCTTTACGGGTCTTGTTAAAAACCCGGAAACTTTCAGGTTCGTATTAACGTTGTTTCTAACACCTTTCTGCTTCTTCTTATGTTTCCTACTCTTTGTCTTCTGTTTAATGTAGTTCATCATGTTCTGTCTCTTTCTTTGCTTTATGGCTTGTCTGTTTTTTCCTCTTTTTATACTACTGAATCTTATTCGATACAGTGAATACTTTGATTCCATTTATGAGCTAATAAAAATAGTAGGTGTCTCTAACTTTCGTATCAGTGGGATTAGTCAGGTTTTAGTATATGTGAGATTTGTCAGGTTCGTCCAAATAGTAACTCGTCTCAAGTCTTTTTCTTACTCTGCAGAAACGCATTGCAAGAGTACATAGTATCAGTGAGAAAAATGGCATGCAAGGTTTTAGAAATGATGACAGATGGGTTAGGTATCAAACCAAGCAACACACTTAGCAAGCTTGTGTCTAATCAAAACGCTGATTCGATATTAAGACTCAATCATTATCCACTGTGTCCTCTTGTTAAGAAAAAGACCAATGGTGGTAAGAACGTGATCGGTTTTGGTGAACACACAGATCCTCAGATCATTTCTGTGTTAAGATCTAATAACACTTCTGGTCTCCAAATCAATCTAACTGATGGCTCATGGATCTCTGTCCCTCCTGATCACTCTTCCTTCTTCCTTAACGTCGGTGACTCTCTTCAGGTTCGTTTCAAACCGCTAAGTTAACTTCTTTGGTTCATAAGATCAGAAACCCATTTATTGATTTTTCAGGTGATGACAAATGGGAGGTTCAAGAGCGTGAGGCATAGGGTTTTAGCAAACAACAGAAAATCTAGACTTTCTATGATTTATTTCGCAGGACCTTCATTGACTCAGAGAATTTCTCCATTGACTTGTCTTATAGAAAATGAAGACGAGAAGTTGTACGAAGAGTTCACTTGGTCTGAGTACAAAAATGCTGCCTACAACACTAGATTGTCTGATAATAGGCTTCAACAATTCCAAAAGAAGACTTATGAAGCAAAAAACATTGTCAAAATCATAAAATTTTGTTCTTGATTTATAGGTTTTATAAATGTTGTATATAAAGATAATCTATCTGTAACAATGAAGTTAATGTTAATCCAATAATTGTGAAACGCTGATAGATACATTGTAATATTGCACATAGAGCGAAATCGACTTATTTCACAGATACAAAAGTTCGTCGAACACTTCCATATCATTAAAACATATTTCGTATTGTAGGATCAAGAAACCTTAACATTTGATGACGAATAATTAATTCACAACAGTATTAAAGGTATCGATAAAGACAAAACATCTCAATATATTACACCTAGATTGTGGTCCGAAAATTTGTTTTGGGCATCAAAGATGTTTAGTGATGTAGAACTGTGTCGTTTACTAAGAAAGATTGTACAATTGCTTTAAGGGAAAGTGACTTGTCGTTTCCATATGAGCCACAACTTGCATTTCTGGAAGTTATTCTCTCTTTTCACATTTGTAAGTTTTTTGTAACGACTACATTTTTTTTTGTCAACGGCATATTATATTGGGCCACATGCCAAATTCTTACATAACGTAAGCAGGAGTACTCGATCTTGGATTATGCAAATGCGCTGCTTTAAGTGGACTTACCGCCTGCCACTAGAATATATGTCATTTGCTGTAACGACTACAATTACAAGTATCAAATAATTTGAGCTCTTGATAATTTGAGAAAGCTTAAAACCATTATATTTGATCATGAAAAAATGTGAAGATATTGGTTAGGGTTAAAGCAAGAGGACTGCTCAGTAAAGGTTTGATGGTCCGATGTTGCTTATGTGTAAGCTCGTGTTGGCTCGGTTTTCTCGTTGTTGTTTTGTCTCGTCTGTGTTTCCGACTTTCAAGCAGCAACGGATTTGGCTCGAAGATTATGTTTATATACGGCATGTTTAGCATCACTGACGAGATTTTTAGTTGCTTTTTGCTTTCTTTATTTTGTTGTTTGCAATTAAGTCGTACTTCTGGACTGGTGAAGTAGTTAAATCATTGTCTAAATGTTTTATATAACTACTAGAGGAAATGATAAGCCATCATTTCGTAGACACACACTTACAATCATCGCACCAAGTACAAAAAGCACACTGCTTTCTTGAATCACACGTTATCTTTTTGTACCATCACTTCAGTTTTGCCCTTTCTTCTTCCACAGGTCACCAAACATTTTCATCCCTGAACCTTTCCTTTTCCCAAACCTTAATCCATCGTCGGAATTGTCAGCCATTCCAGGTGATCCTACAAACCTGTCTGCAAAATGCTTCTCCATCGATCCACACCGCTCTGAAAGCCGACCATTCATCTCAACCCCACCAGATAGAACTACAGCTGCAGCATCTGCTGCTTTCTTCCATTGCTCCGTTTGGACATTTAGCTTCTTCATCTCAGCTTCTAGACTCTCTTTTGCTTCTTCCATGGATTCAAGTTTCTTCTTTAGCTTCTCTGAGGTCTCATTGCTTTGTTCCAGTTCTTTCCCAATTTGACTCACCTTTAAAGCTATCTCATCCTCTTTCGCCTTTGCGCTAGACATATCCAAATCCATCTTCTTCAAATCATTCTTCAAACTCTCGTTCTCCTCACAAAGCAATACCTTTTCTTTTTCCAAATCGTATAACCTAGCTTTCAATACATTGATTTGGTCTTCCTTTGAAGCCAATTCATCACTCCTCTTCTTCTCGCCTTCTTTTGCATCCTCAACAAGAACCTCAAACACATCAGATTCTAGATTTGCATCTCCAGGAATGTCGTCTCTCTCCAGAGTAGGAGGGTTAAGCTTCTTGGATTTCTTCTCATGTAGCTCTTCTTGAGCACGTTTCTTAGCAACCTCGGCTTTAACCAACTGCTCTTTGAGCAATCTTAACTCTTTCTGTGCTTGTCCCAGCTGTGACTCCAAACCAGAGATGCGACCTCCAAACTTCTTATGAGTCAGTGGATCCGTATGAGGCCCACCACTCCTCGGAGATCTACGGTCCAGGCCAAGCTTTGGACTCCGGTCCGTAATCGGACGGTTCAGGTGACGCGAATCAGAAAAACTGGACAATGTTGACGTCCTTAGCCTTGGAGATGATTGCCTTTGAGACATCTCTGAATCTCTAATACTATTCAGATCAAATAAGTTACATCTCAGAAGTTGCAACTTTACTCATTAGCTCGTAGAGACTAACAACAACAAAAACCAAACTCCAAAACTAATCACAGAACCAATTACCTTGGTTTTGGCATTTTGATGTAGCTGGACCAAGTCTCTAAGGTTATGATCTGATGACAATTAAACCATTCCTCAGAGTTAAGCAGATACATGAGCTTGTTTATTTACTCACCAATCCTAAACAGAGTTCTAAGTTTAAACTACCGGAATCAAACCACGAAAGTGAAATAACATTGCCATTGAAGATTGAAATCTTCAATCTTTCACCAAACCCACAAAAAAACAATACTTGATTCAGATTTCTCTTACTCTGAGATAAGTCTAATGCAGAAACTAACCTTGAACAAGAAAATGTAGAAATCTGAGCACTTTCTTGGTTTCTGCTTTGGAATAGAGTACAAGGGAGTGATTACGACAGTCTAAATAAGTAACTGAAACAGATTAATATACTAAACAAAGAAAGGGGAAATATTTTGAATCTGTTGGGGTGTACTGAAATTGATGAGTAGAAACAAGAGGACAAAGACAAGAAAACACAAAAATGTGGAGAAAAAAAGATAAAAGTCGTAGCTTTTGTTGTTGTACAGAGAGAGAAAGAGAGACTCTCAATTCAAGAAGAGAAGAGATAATTAAAAAGAAAAGAGACGTTGGAAGATTTGAAATAAAGCTGATGAAAGGTGAATGACCTTTGAAGAAGACAAAGGACAGAAGTGTAATTGATTGTCTTTCAGGTCCCACATTTTTTTTGTCGACACCAGATGGGCCACAACTGGCCGGCGCAATAGCCAAATTTCTACCTAATGTAGATGGAAGAACTTGATCTCGAATTATGCAAATAAACTGCCGTAAATGGATTTACTGTCGGCCACTAAACTAAGAACGATTTGCTTCAGGTCCCACATTTACATTCAGATTCTGCATCTTTGCATGATTTGAGCTAACCAAAATGCAATTTTTTTATTACCATAAGATCTTCCAAACAGGTTAATGGGTCAATAAATCATAAGATCCTACTAATTTTATTATAAAAAAAAACTATATGAATACCTGATATTGTGCCTAGATATGACTTAGTTTCAATAAATACTCGAATCCAAAATAATATATTGTTAGTTTTTTAAATTTCAGTATTATCACTAGACGACTCTACATAAACTACAAATACAATTTTTGGGCTCGTTAGAGATAATTCAAATTTAAAATCCTTTTGGTCAGTTATTTTTTCTTGATTCTTTTTTTTTTTTTTTTTTTTGTCAACGACAGATTAATTGGACCACAACTGGCCGACCCAATAGCCAAATTTCTACATAATGTATGCAGGGGAATTCGATATCTGGTTGTGCAAATGAGTTACCTTAGTGGACTTACCGCCGGCCACTAGGCTAAGAGCCATTTATTTTTTCTTGATTCTATATTGATTAATTTCAATATGTATAATGTATGTATATTTCTGATAATTTTTCTTGTTAAAATAAATATATTCAGACACATACACACATGTGTAACCCTTATCAATCGGTCTGACGTTGTCTGTTTCTTTTTGTCGGTTTACACAAAGTCCAAAGCTTAAACTCTTCCTATTTTAGAAATAAGATTACTAATTATATACTTTAAATCTTCAGAAAATCACTATTCTTAGTAGTGAAATAAAAGTTGATTATTGAAAGTATTATTAAGCAAAATTCTTAACAATAAAACCATAAAAGGTAATAGTAAGCAAAATGAAAGTAAATTCAGTTGCTAATATGATTTGTGATGATAATAAGTAGCAACTAACCGTAACAAGTAACCACCACCTTTAACTTTTGTTTCTTAATGATGATGTTGGCAATAATTCAAATAACTTTAAAGGGTCCAGTCAAAACATAAGATCAAAAAAACTCTTTAAGAATTTTAAAAAGAAATTCTTAAAATTAAAAATAATTTATAATAATTAAAATAATATTATTTTTGTTAAAAAGTTGAGAGATTATTTTTTAAAGTTTCTTCTTTCATCAATTTTTTAAAAATTTAATAAATTAAGTAGAGTAAAATGATTGGATGTAAGTTTTTTAAGTTAATATAATAATTAAAATATTGATATTTTATTTTTTAAAAATTTACCAGTTCTTTTAAACGGTGGAAATGGTCTAAGATTCAATAACACAAAGTTAAGTTGCTTCACTTCATAAATTTTTAAATATAGTTGGATTTTTTAAGTATTTCAATAAAATAAGTTAATATCCACCAAAATTTAGTTCTAAATAGTGTTGTATGAGTTGTCAAAAAAAAGTATTGTATGACTGCCGAAGACACAGATGGTATAGTGGTGTAGTTATTTTACAAATCCTCAAAGCATTAGAGACCGAATCCCCTACTTGCAGTAGTAAAAGCGGGATTTAAAAATTACTAGACTAGTTAGACAAAATTAAAAAAATAGTATTGTCTGAAATTTAAGAAAAATTTGGACTAGACATGAGATTTTATCATATTAAATTGTGATTATCCTAATTTCCAATTGTCACTTAGTAACCCATTGGGAGAAAGGTGAGGAACCAAAAGTTAAAAAGGGTTAAACCCTTGCACTGTTGTGGTCAACACTCTCCTACTTTGACTTTCTTTGTTTAACTTGACAATTTGCTATCTAAGACAAAGCAAGTGATAAACACTTTCTATCTATAAAGAAGAGAAGATATAAGTTAAAGATAAAGACCATAGAAGACAAATCAACCTTTTGTATAGAAACTGGAATCATCCCATCTGTTTTTCATTTGTTCTTTTCTTTCTTCCTATAGGAACATACATTTTCTATGAATGAAGTGATAATCAGCAGATGCAAACACATGAGATTCCAAAACTACCCTATTTTATTGCCAAGTAACTTCAGTTGGTGCACTTATTGTCGTGGCATGAACTTCTGCCAAAGACACAGCCATAGCCATCATCATCTGCTCTTCAAAACTCTCTGGAACAATTACCAGTGGAGGAGGAGGAGGAAAGTTGTGAAGGTTCTCGCTCGTCATGTAAGGATTTACATACCTGCTGCTTCCTTCGGTGTTGTTATGGTATTGATGATGATGTTGATGGTGATGTTGATGCTGATGATGATGATGGTTATCAATGTCATCTACCTCTTGTTCTATGTCGTAGTAACTGTCACAATTGCCAGGAAGCATACTGTATGAAGAAACGTTGACATTGTGATTGTGAGTGGAGAATTCTCCAACCATTTGCTGGCGTTCAGAAAGTGCTGCAGCGATTGCACAATTAAGCCCATTAGATGATGAAGATGGTGTATCTGGTTCTATGATTGGAGCCACTCGTGGTGGTGAAGAAACATAACTATGATCTTCTGATTCAACATACTGCCTAGAAGAGGTTATTTCCTCAGAACCTGAATTTCTCTGCATCCCTGTTTCCTGTTAGAATAAGTTAAAAGCCATGAGAACTGAAAGAAACATCAAAGGTACAAAGTTATACAATTACCAAAACAAAGAATTTCACCTGAATAGAGAGCCATATTGCTTCCATGACCATTAACTCTTCGAGATCAATGTCAACCTCATCCTCCCTGAAGAGTTTACAGACAAATCACATATAAAGTCAGTCCAATATGAAATTCATCAATGTGCATTTAGCTAATTTAGTCAGACAAAAAACGTTTGAACATAGCTATGTTATATGGTACTCACTTCATTCCTAACTGTGTTCAAAGCACTTCATTGTGATTTACAAACTCTCATGATTACAATAATGCATTACTCTATATATGAACTTAGCAAATAAAAAGACAGAGCAGTGGAAAACACAGACCTATTTCCTTGAGCGTGGGAATGCTGTCTAACAACTGATGCTTTCTGCGATGGAGCAATTTCCCCTTCTTCCATGGACGAATTATAAGATACAGCTGCAGTACCAAGGGACAAAAAGCAAATCCTGTCAAAACCGCCTTTGTGACACTATTTGTTCCTGACGAAATTTTTTACACATTCTGGCATAAAAGATAATCCCACCTGCAGTCGAACCATATTCCATCTCGCCAGTCATTGCACTTGTGCTAGAGGAACATGATTCCAAACGCTTCTGCATTTTCTCTTCATCATCCTGCATTTCTTTCCGCCTCATCCTTATTTTGGCTTCTATGACCCGTTGCTCTTCCTGAAAAAGGATACAGCAACAGAATGACGAAATATTTGACATGAATAGAGTAGCATTACATCTAGTTTATCGATGAAAAAGTTACTATGAATATTTTAAGCCTGGCTTACCACTTGTTCAATGCACTTTTCCTCCTTTGTCTTTACTCCACGGTACTCGACAGCGTAATTGGGTGTTTTACAAAATGGGCACCTAATAATGTTAAGGAGAACATAAAAGAGAAGATACTTCAATCTAACTAGAAATATCTAACAGTATGCCCAATGCTAAGAAACTCCTAAGAGTTTAAGAAGAGGATACTGAGTAGGCCGAGCTGAATTAGGATTCTTCATTTGCAAAAAACACTCTGCAGCAAATCAAAAAGAATACCATGTCAAATGAAATGGAAACATGAAAGGATATAAAGAAGCTAATACGTTGTGGGTGGTTAATGAAGATCTTTTACCTGTACAAATGCTTTTCGTACAACATCTTGATCTATTGAGGCTAGGATAAAACTAGAAACACATAAGGAAATATCCCAGAGTTAGATCTACAAAATGTAAAAGAGTAACATAATGACAGAGATAGTTCACAAACCAGAAAACAAATTGGGCATTCTTCAAGATCATGGCAGCTTTCATCATCTCCAGGATAACAAGGAGCAAGCTTAGACTCAACAATGAGTTTTCTAAGCTTTTTAATGTCGACATCTTTATTCACATACAAACCTTGTGGTTTTGTATACCTTTCTTCCACAACTTGCCTCTTCCTTCCTAGTTTATTACCCATGAAAAAGTCTTAATCTTTTCTTCTACTTAAACCCTATACTCGTCTTACTTTCTTAAGAGCAGAGATTACGAGTACTAATCTCAAATTAACAACTAAAACCAATATCTTTGTACAATCACAGCCAAAAAGAAACCTAATATCTAATCTAAAGGCACATGCTTCAAATTGGGAACAATCTTCACCATAAGAAACAGTATAACCTGCGCAAAGGTAAATTCAATCTCAGAATACAATTTGGTCAAAAGCAAAACCCTAATTTGTATAGAAGAATCAGCATACATAAAAACCCTAACTTTGAAACTCTTTAGTTGATGTCGAATTACAGAAAACATTATCAAACCCTTTATACCTAAATTAACCTTGTTCCTCTATTCCAACAAAGAAGAGAAAGACAAAACCCTACAAATTCTGTAAAAGCAAAATGAAGCAACCTGAGAAGTTCGAGGAAACAAAATCTGGACGGCAGAAGAAAACAAGATCAAAGGAAGGGTTTTTGGGTAAACGATAAGAGACACGATCAGAACTTTACTCAGTAGAGAGAGAGAGAAGAAGAAGAAGAAAAGCAAGATACAACAGTGTTGTGTGTGTCTGTTTCGTATATATAAATTTCACAGAAAAACAAAAAATGAAATCAGAAGATTAGAAGTAGTTTTCTCTGTGTATCTAAATTTGTAATTTTTCTACTCGATTCTTTTTAATATTTTGACGGAAAATCGAAAGAGAGAGAGAGACGATGATGAGGTGGAGAAGCAAAAGAGAACAGGAAACGATGGAGTAAGAGACGAGGCAAAGAATCGGACTCTGTTTTCTTTCTCCGCGCGTGATTTACAGTTTCCGTTTTAAACGATGTCGTTTTTGGTTTGTTGACCAAAAAAGCTTAGAATATACGAAATCTTGTGAAGGCGGTTTTGTCTTAAGCATCAAATAATATATGTCGTTCTAATTTTAATATAATTCAAGGAACAAAAAAAACCAAAATCTAAATTTTACATCTTAAATTATGCAATTATTTGAAATCAAATTCTCATATAAATATTTTAAATTATCTTATATGAAAAATATATACGGATAAACATTTTATTTATTTATTTGATCAAAATGAATTCTTTTTTCAGCTCTAATATTACTTATCTAGTATATATTATGTATCACCATAAAATTTCATAAACTAAAATAAATATATATATATATATGGATATTATTCGTACAAGGGCTAACTTATTCTTCCTCTCGTTATTGTTAAAGGTTTGGTGAGATTCTTAAACTAAATTAGTGGGCGTTAATGTTATAATTATTTAAATTATTTCCTTATATATTCTTGTTGACAATAATATTGTTCATGTGATCTTATTAGCTTAATTTTTTATAATAATCATATTAATATATATATATACCAAGTTTTTTTTGGGTGAAATATATATACTAAATTTTGCAAATGGCTCTTAGCTTAGTGACCGGCGGTAAGTCCACTTAAGGCAGTTCATTTGCACAACCAGAGATCGAGTCTCTCTGCCTACATTATGCAGGAATTTTGATTATTGGAGCCGGCCAGTTGTGGCCCAATTAATCTGCCGTTGATAAAAAAAAAAAAAAAAATTGGCGAATGAAGTATCTAATAATCGTTGAATCAACTCAACTAATTACCAAAAAAAACCTGAAAAATAACTACCAAAAAAACTAAAATAAGAACAAACAAAAAACCAAAGAACTTGTGTGTGTTTTGGGTTGATGGAACAAAAGAAATGGTTCAACCAACACAAAAATTGTTCAGATTGGTTAGGGAAGGTCAACCATGAGTTTTGTTGCTATCTGTTTCAGCCATTAACGATCTTACACAAAACCTTATTTTATATTTTAACACAAAAGATTAGTTTAGATAATAATGCTAAGTTTTTGGGTTCTTGTGAACTCTATTCATTATTATATAATTGTGTTTATAATATTAAAATCCCAACTTTTGTGAAACACCATTTTACTAAAAGCTAACCACCACACATTTGGGCTAAATGGGCCTTATAAACAATGCTGCTAATTTTATATCCGCAATTGGGCCTTAAAGAGTGAAGATCCACTATCTATTTGGTCTGAGTTGTTTTTGAAAAAAATAGTCGAGATTATTCCTGTGCATAAAACAAGAATCCAAAAGTCGAAACAAATCTAACTTAAATAAGTATTTAGTTCAGTCATAGTTCCTGACAAAAAAAATATT
>JAKUCM010002344.1:0-32535 GCA_023374145.1 Lepidium sativum | reverse complement strand
GAGAGGGGACCACGATGTCATATATCATTTGTTAATTCATTATCTTAAATTTTTGAAATTTTTAATTTCATTTTATTCATTTAAAATATTGTGGTATAATATTTTTAAAAGTATATAAAACTTATATCAAAATTTATTGTTTTTTGTACTTTATAAAAAAAACTTGATTTATTTAATTTTGATAAAAAAGCTTTTTATATTATTTATAAAATTATTTTTTATAAACTTTTTATTGAAATTCATCTCACCAGTAATCTTTTTAACACTTAAAATTCTTCTAATTATTTTGTTTGTCACCGAAATCCAAACAATCAACAATTTCAACATCAATCTTCTAACCTATCATACACTCAAAATATATTAAATTATGAATTTCACTAAATTTTATCGTGTCATTAGTTGTTCTAAATTATAAGGTATTTTATAGATTGATGGTGCAGGTTCTGCTCGAGACTCAAACTGGATAAGCAACAGCTTTAGGCATCTATAAAATTTTGAGGGCATTAATTACTTCTTTTGCTGTAATTGCTCGCTTGTCTTCCTTTTTTCCTCACAACTACACCAAAAACTCTGTTAACATTTTAGCTCTCCACATTTTTACCTACAATTTTCAATACTAGTTTCTTATATTTTTTTAATATCTATTATATTTTTTTTTCTTTATTCTATGTCAAGTTTTTCTAATTAAGTCGTGTTTTGCAAATTATAATTTTTATTTTTTTGTCAACAAATAACCAATTAATCGACAATTAAACTTAATTTATATCCTAACATCTCTAAATTATAACTTCTAATCCTGCAAATAACAGAAAAAATATTATTAAATATATTTAAAATTAGTAAATTATCTAGTTGTTACCGAAACAAAACTAAACTGATAAGTGTCCTAATTAAATGTTGACATCTCACTATTTTAGAAATAGAACTCACAAATATGTTAAAGATGAACAATATATGTTACTGTTAGTTGCTTAATTATTGTCTTTATATAGTAATTCCATTAGTTAACTAATTGAAATTTCAAGCACTTTTTATTTATTTATTTATATATAGATACAATGGTATTTTTCTCTTTGAATTTTTAAATATTTTAGTAAAAATGGTTGTGGAAAAACGTGTGTATAAAAAACTCATCATAGAATGTTGCACTTAATATGAGAAGGTATTTACTAGGGTTTTAAGTATGTTTGACAAAAATAATAAAAACTAAAACAGTAAAAGTTTTGAGTATAATATTTTGTGGATATCAATTTTTTAAATTGGTTTAAGCACTGTATTATATCGGATCGATCGTAAATGATTTCATATTCATCTCAAATAATTAAATTTAAATAAAGATTTTTTTATATTTTTATATGTGTATATCAGTGTCAATTATTTTTAATAACTTATAAAGTTTTATAAAAATATAAAAAAGTTTATAAGGTATAAATCAAGAGACAAGGGCTAAAAGATAGAAGAATCTAATAAAAATAAAAAATCAGGTAATGTGTTAAATTTTAAATATTTGTATATGTGTAAGTTACTTTCACGTATTTTTAATAACTTTATAAGGTTTTATACAGATTTTTGTAAGGTATAAGTTAAGTGTAACACTCATCTCTCAAGAGATAATATATTATTCAATGCCAAATAAATATTTTATTATTTCAATATATAATTAGTTTCAAATCTTATATAAATTTATTAAATAAAATGTTCAAAATAAAGATAAAATAACTTTAAAATGTTATTCGAAAGAATAAAATAAAGCGAAATAAATAACATCAAACTAACTAGAAGATTCGAACCCGTTATTCACAAACCTCAAACTAATCTTGAAAAAGAGAGAAAAAGATGGGTGACTATAAAATATTCAAGGAGGAAATTATTTATGTCTACTAAGACTTAAATTTCTAGCCCAATTAAAGCAAATCTATCCTAAAACATAAAGCAAATGTATACAACTCATATTTTTTAATGAGTTGTACCAAACAACCAACTCTACACATAACGGCTCAACCATCCTCTAGATTGCTCCAAAAAACTTGATTGGGAGACCACGGTCCAAAACTTGATCCTCCGTAACTCGTCAGTGGTTTTTGGGCTGAACGTTTCCGGCCCACTTCAGACCATATGTCTATTTTCCGCAGAAATGCCGACCTGTAGCCAAATTTTTATTCCATGTTACTTTAAATATTTCTTTTTTCTTTATCAACACCAAATTAATGTAATAAAAGAATAGACTAACCTTAATTGATATGAACTTGATTAGCGGCAAGGAAGAAAGAGAGGAACTCAAGGCTGAGGAGGAACGAGAAGACGATCTTGTAGCTGCCAAGACAATAGAGATGTCAACCAGACCAATAACTAGATCTAAAACCAAAAAACTCAATCAATCGGTGGTTGGAATGCTAAAGCAAAATCAAGAAGGAGTTTCATGGATGACTTCATGTGCAAGGAGAATGTTGTATGATATCAATCTTCCCGCAACAAAGGCACCATGTGTTTCAGAGAAAATGAGAGGCAAGAGTGGTTTCAACCAGTGTATTATAATTTTTGATATTATCTTATATAATACTGAACATAGACTTATGGCCTAAAGTCTATCATCTGAGTAGGGCTTTGGATTTTGAAATTACAGCGATGTGATTGTAGTTTCACTTCGTTGGGAAGTTGCATGTTTTGATGACTTGATTGACTTCTATGGTAACATTATCCCCTATTATATGTCAATAAGTATGGTAAAAGAGGCCAATCATATCATCCTGCCCAGTGAGATGTCACCTCTGATGCTGGAAAACATCTTTTTAAACCTTTTTAGTTGACACATCTGCGAGTAACTGAGAATTCATTTCCAGTGTAACTTTCGGAGCAAAACTCTATAGAATTCCATCCACACCAGAGGGATGTGAGGTTTTAAACAAATCCATGAAGAAGTGAGCAACGATATTTTCTTTTGAGCCTTTTGAAAATGCGTTTGGCCATTTGGATCCTTAAGCATGGAAATTTGATTCTTCATTCTTCTGTTCTTCACACTGTTGTGGAAGAATTTTGTATTCTTCCAACAAGGCTGAATGTTTTGTTGGAGATGCTCTGTTTATTGCTCCTCTAAATCTTATTCCTTAATCTCTCCCACTACTCAATTGGCTAAGCGTGTGCATGTGGAATCTGATGTTGGTTCTGAGTCTCTTGATTGGAACACCATCATAAAATTAAGTCGTATCTCTTCTAAACGTTCTCAAATTGTTCATACTGTTCCAAATGTATCTCTTAAAGTCTCTTCTCGTCAAGTTTCCCCTTCCATATTTGAAATCCTTCATGATTTTCCAGAAGAAGGAGAGATTTTTGAAACTCAATTTATTGACTCCATGCCTAGTAAATATGCTAGCTAAAGTAGAAAATAGCCTGTTTGAAATTTTCACATTCTGTTTCTGATCTCCTTAAGGCTCTTGCCTCGCTGTCCTGCAAACCCTCTACAAAAAGTGCTTATTCGCGGAAGCATTGATGTCTTTTTTTCTCTTGGAGTATGTGTGGTCTATATGCTCCATGCAAACATACGGCTCCCTGGAAATGGTTTCGTGCTATGAAACATGTCTTTAGCTGCCTTGTTGAAACTCATATTTAAGAAGGGAGTTGTATCACTGTTTTAAACTTTTGTCTTCCTGGCTGGAATCTTATCTGAAACTACGACTGTCATCGTCTTGGTCGAATCTGGTTTTGCTATTCTTCTGAGGCCCGAGTTTCTCTCTTGGCTAAGAGTGTTTACTCAACATATCTTTTGTGGAATTGTCAATATTGCTTCTAGTGTTTCTTTCATTTGTATTGTAGTTTATGCTTCTAACTTTGAGGTGGATCGTCGTTTGCAATGGAAGGAGCTGCTTGTAATAAAATCGACCTAAGCCCACCTTTCTCTTCCTTGGATTTTGACTGGTGATTATAATGAGATCCTCTCTAGTTCTTAGCATTTAAATCCTCCTGTTTATCCTCTAAATCAGCTGGCTATGCAAAATTTTTAGGATATTGTATTTGCTTGTGACGTTTCTGATCTGTTTCTTAATGATCTCTGTTTTACTTGCAGTAAGGAACGTACGTGTGATCTTATTGGGAAGGAGTTGGACCGTGCTTTGGTTAACTCTTCTTGCTTTACTTCTCACTCTTATGCGGTCTTTGAAAGAAAAATATCTGCCTTTCATTAGTCAAATCTGGTCTTTGTCTCCTCCTTTGGTCCATTCCAGATATGCCTTGTATCGGTTTTACCGTAAACTTAAGCTTTTTGAACCAGTTTTAAGGGAGCTTAATCGTAGTTAATTTGGAAATATATTTGGCCGTACTAAATCAGCTTATGATGATCTTTTTAATGCTTAGAAGATTGTTATTTCAGCACCTAATAACAACTCTTTTTTGTTGGGTTCTGAGGCTTTTATCCGCTGGAATCGCTTTGCTTCCATTGAGGAACATTTCTTTGAAAAAAAATTCTAGGATCAAATGGGTAAAAGAGAGTGACCATAATACAACAACCTTTTTCCATAGAGTTTCTCAATCTAGAGCGTTGGCCAATGCAATCCGTAAAATCACTTGCTCTTTGGGTGTTCTTCCTTTGTCTCAATGCGAAGCTTGTTTCTCTTGTTACTCATGAAGAAATTCAGAGTGTTGTCTTCTCTATGCCATCAAATAAGGCGCCTGGTCCTGATGGAGTTCTAGGTGAAGTCTTTATGGCTTCTTGGAGTATCATTGGTCAGGATTTTATTGTTGTTATCCAATCATTTTTTCTCTTTGGGTTTCTACCAATAAGTGTGAATGCCACTACCCTTACTTTGGTCCCTAAACATTCATATGCTTTTTATTTCAAGGATTTCTGCCCTATTACTTGTTGTAATTGGCTTTATAACGTCATCTCAAAAATCCTAACTAATCGTTTGAAGAAGATACTCCCAGAGGCCATCACACTTAACCAAAGTTCTTTTGTGGTTGAAAGACTACTTCTTGAGAATGTTCTTTTAGCCGCAGAACTAGTCAAAGATTACCATAACTTTGATCAGCTATCAAGTTTGACATTGCAAAAGTTTTTGATACTCTCAATTGGAACTTTGTTGTTTATGTCTTGTAGACTATGGGGCTTCCAGAAGTGTTTGTCAAATGATTTCAGACTTGTATTTCAATAGCTTCTTTTTAATCTCGATTAATGGAGACCTTGAGGTTTTTTATTAATCTAGTTCCAGAGGAATGAAAAATATCATCTCAAACTTCTTGAATCAAGAAGTAGCTAGTTTCCCTTTTGGATATCACCCTCTGCAAAGATGCGAATTTTACTCATCTAAGTTTTGCTAATGGTATTCTAGTGTTTTTTGAAGGCTTTTCCCAATATCTTCAAGATATCCTTGATACTATGCAAGACTTTGGTAACATCTCAGGTCTTCACATAAATGTCACACAATCTACCATTTTTGCTATTGGTAGAGGTTCTTCCATCCTATTTATGTAGTTGTTGCAGCAGGTGTTCCCGTTTTTGAACTCTCAATTAGGTATTTCGGTCTTCCTCTTACCACCAAATCTATGTCAAGAACTGATTATAAGCCACTTATTGCCAAAGTTCGTTCTAAGATGTCTTCCTAACAATTATAACAAAGCTAAGGTGGCTTGGTCTGATATTTGTAGACCAAAAGAAGAAGAAGGCCTTGGGATTCGCCTTCTTAAAGACACTTCTGGCTGCTTTGATTTGCATCTAATTTGGCCATTTTTTCCTCCAAGCCCACTCTATGGGTTGATTGGATTTTCATGTATCTTCTAAGATATGGTTCTTTATGGGATGCTAATCTGAATTCTCTTGGCTCGCTGGGTTTGGCATAAGCTCTTAAAACTCAGACTTGTAGCTTTTCCTTTTATCAAAGTTCAGATTCATTTTGGACTAAACTTCCATTTTTGTTTGATAACTGGTGCACTGAAGAAAATTTAATAGGACCTCACATGAAACTATGGATTTTGTAATTTTGGCTTACCAAGAACGACAAATGTGGCCTCAGATTTCTCTGGTTCAATCTTTCTCGGCAATTTGGCAGGTAGTAAACGCTTCAAGCAGGTTTATTCTGCTGTTTTGCTTTATACCCCCTCCTAATCCTGATTTTGGCCTGAATGTTTTTCTTTAGAGACACTTCGATAATGACTTCAAAGTATATTATTCATCATCTGTCACTTGGAGACAGATTCATGCTCTGGGATTAATTTTATTTGTTCTCTCTTGTTTGGTTTCCTCAAGTTGTTCGAAGGTTTTCTTTTATTACTTGTCTTGCCATAAATGATCATCTCTCAAGATTGTTCCTTATGTGGAGAGAGGGATGAAAATATAGATTAATTGTTTTTTTTTGTCCCTATAGCTACTAAGTTTGGTTTGATCTTTGTAGCAAGCTCATTGGTTCCTCTATTTCCCCAGAATGGCATGATATTATTACTGATTGGCTTGGGCATAAATTCTCTGAAAGACTAACTTCATGTAGAAATGAGATATCCAAATGAAAAAGGCATGTAAATACCAACTCTGCACACATGATGGAACACTTGAAAAGCCTACTGAAAACTGAAGCTAGGCAAACATATCTGGACCAAGAACTACTACGCAACCTAAAATACAACTGGAACAACAAATTATAATAAGAGTTATATTGGTAACAAAAAATTAACGGAAAATGGCTAATGGAAGGAGACAAGAATACAAAATTCTTCCAAAATAGTGTGAAGTACAAAAGAATGAAGAATCAAATTTCCATGCTTAAGGATCCAAATGGCCAAACGCATTTTCAAAAGGCTCAAAAGAAAATATGGCTGCACACTTCTTCATGGATTTGTTTAAAACCTCACACCCCTCTGGTGTGGATGAAATTCTATAGAGTTTTGCTCCGAAAGTTATACTGGAAATGAATTCTCAATTACTCGCAGATGTGTCAACTAAAGAGGTTAAAAAGATGTTTTCCAGCATCAGAGCTGACAGCTCACTAGGTCGGATGATATGATTGGCCTCTTTTACCATACTTATTGGCATATAATAGGGGATAATGTTACCATAGAAGTCAATCAAATCTTCAAAACATGCAACTTTCCAACGAAGTGGAACTACACTCACATCGTTTTAATTTTAAAATGCAAAGTCCTGCTCAGATGATAGACTTTAGGCCCATAAGTCTATGTTCAATGTTATATAAGATAATATCTAAAATTATAGTACACTGGGTGAAACCACTCTTGCCTTTCATTTTCTCTGAAACACATAGCGCCTTGTTGGAAGAGTATCAGTTCGTGCAAGTCTGGAAAAAAACTGAAAAAGAGACAACATTAGATGATTTAGAGGTCGCTTTACCATGATTTGATTGTTTAAGAGAGATATCACTTGATTTTATGATGATGGTTGAGACAAGAGACTTAGAACCCAAAAAAAGCCTTCGTCTGCGTTGATGGTACAATGGCGAGAATATTGAAGTACTACGGTGGAAGATTTAAGTTGAAACCAATTCCTCCTTCTTGGCTTGATATGGCATATCTGCAAAAGCACAAGTTCTTGCAAGACAGAGCACAAAAAAGATTTTGGTTGTACAAGTTCACACTCCCATCATCAGCAAAAAAAGCAAAGATACTGCTTCCAAACATAAACTTTAAGGCATTGGAAGATACATGCAACATCGTATTTCTACCTCCTGACGAGTTCCTCATTGGGGATCAAGTCTAGATAGACCATCTAGAGCGGGAACCATAGCCAACAAAGATTGAAGGTTACTATTTTGTAGAACACGTGGATTCAAAGATGCCAAAGGGACTAAAAATCACGCACAAGAACATCGGCCTTCGGTATAGATTGGGCAAGTGGAATGTCAAAATCTATAATCAGGTGATAAAAAAAACTCAATTCCCTAACACTTGGTTCCAGCTCTCGAAGAAAAAGAAATGCAACTTCTATAGACTACAAATAGTCAGCTCCACCATGTTAAACTCAAGATTAAGTAAGCCAAGGGAACACAATAGTAGTTATTTTCACTCTTGGGATTAGCAATCCAAGGATAAGGAGGAATCTTTCTTCTTTGGTCATATGTGTATATTTATTTAGTTCTTTTCTTGTAGAATCCTAGATAAGAGTCTTGTATAAATATCTTGTAAAGCACATCATTATGAAATAAGAAATAAAATTTTTCTTCTTCAAAATCTCTCTCAACTCGCAATTGCTCTCAATCTCTCTTAATCTCTCAGATCTTTGAAACTCTTCTTCTATTTCTCTTAAAATCAGATGGTATCAGAGTTTTAGATCTCTTAAGACTCTCAACTTCAACTAAAATCTCTCTTTTCTTTCTTTCAAAATCTTCATTGTTGCTCTTAAAACATTTCTTTGGACCATTGGTAAAAAGGGTGTTTCTTCGAATTATTGATGGATAATGTAAGAATATAATAGTACATGTCACCCTCAAGGGTGGGAACTACTTATATGGTCTTGGACCGTGAAAATTGTGTTGAGTGTTCGTGGACTTTGGCCACATTTAGAAGGTGAGGCTCCAAAAAAGGCGGCCCGGTATGTTGGTAAGGAAAATGAAGGGGAACAAGTGTGCTGGTGGCGGTTGATAAAGAAAATGCCAAATAGCATCCATGAAGCTTACTCTTATTGTGAGAATGTCAATAATTTGTGGGACACTCTCAAGAAGGTTTATGGAAACCTCTCATACCTCAGCCGTGTATATGAGGTAAAGAAGGCTATCAATGACTTAATTCAAGAATATATGGAGTTCAAAAATGGTATAGGTCTCTTTGGGCCGAGGTTCAGATGTTGAGGCCACCAATGGTGGCTCCGGCGGTGCTAGGTGAACGGATTGAACAAGACAAAGTATTTGGGTTGATGTTGAACCTCAATCTAGCGTATGATAACTTCATTTGACATCTCTTAAGTCAAGACAAGCTCCCAAGCCATGAAGAAGTGTGCAGCTCCATCCAAACAGAACAAGGATCTCAGAGCCTTCTTGGTGGTAAGGGGGAGCTCGCTATGGCTAATAAAGGGTCATACCGCCATGAGGAAAAGAAGGTATGGCTTCGTGACCATTGCAAGACTATAGTTCACTCCAAAGACAGCTGTTGGATACTACACCCACACCTCAATCAAAAAAAGCCATGGGACAAGCCTAGAGCCAACCTTGCAAATGGAGAAGTTGCGACTCAAGCTAGTGCTCCAACTACCTCTTAAACAGCCATGGAAAACACTATGATGGCAACTCATGGGGAATTTGTGAGAAAGGCAGATCTTGATGAGCTCATCAAATTCATTAATTCCCTTAAGGAGTCCGGTAATGCTTTTTATGTGTCCATAATTGAAAAACCGTTGGTAATAGATTCTAGAGCAACACATCACATGATAAGTAATGCTAAGTTGCTTGAAAATTTGAAACCGGCCTTAGGTTGTGTTAGTTTTGCAGATAGGAAACAAGTTCCCATTAAGGGTATATGCAACCTTAAGATATTTGATAAGGAATCAAAAGCCTTTTATATGCCAACATTTAAATCAAATCTATTAAGTGTGTATAAAACCATGTGTCATCTTAATTGAAAAGCTATATTCAATCCTAACTCATGTTTTTATTATAGGATATTAAGCGCACAAAAGTTCTTGGAAGTGGAGTTAGCAAGGATAGACTTTACTTGCTAGGAGAAACCAAGAATAGTCCAAATCTATTTTTTTGATTCATTTCTATGTAGTACTCTTGCTTGTAGTAGTAATTTAAAGGATGGTTGGTTGTGGCATGCTCGTTTGGGCTATCCACACTCACGGGCCTTGAATCTCTTATTACCTAGTGTTTTGTTTAAAAATGAAAATTGTCAAACTTGTATACTTGGAAAACATTGTAAATCGGTGTTTTCTAAGTCTCCAACTATTTATGAGAATTGTTTTGATCTTGTTCATTCCGATGTATGGTCTTCTCCTTGTGAATCTAGAGAGAAACATAAATACTTTGTTACTTTTATTGATGAAAAATCAAAATTTACTTTGCTCACCTTATTACCAAGTAAAGATTGAGTTATGCAAGCCTTCACTAATTTCCGCACTTATGTTTTTAATCAATATAGTGCAAAGATTAAAGTCTTAAGGACGGAAAATGGAGGAGAATATACAAGCCATGCATTAGAATCCTTCCTTGCAAAGCAAAACAACAAAATGGAGTTGCGGAACGGAAAAATAGACACCTTATGGAAGTCGCTCGATCTATGATGTTTCACAACAATGTCTCTAAAAGGTTTTGGAGTGATGTGGTTGTCTCGGTGTGCTATCTCGTTAATCGCATTCCAACAAAAGTTCTACATGACATGTCTCCTTTTAAGTTATGCACAAACTCCAAACAATCTATTGATCACTTAAGAGTATTCGGGTGTGTATGTTTTGTCCATGTACCAAGGGAACAAAGGAGCAAGCTTAATGCTAAAAGTATTAACTGAATGTTTATTGGGTACTCAATCACCCAAGAGGGGGAAAAGTGCTACATACCGGACACAAGAAGGGTTATGATGTTACAAGATGTCAAATTTATTGAAGATAAAGGATTCCACTAAAATAAGGATTGGTCCAATCTCCAAGAACTCACTCAAAATACGTCAAATGAGGCAAAGAGTCTTCGTATGATTCTTGAGAAACTTGGCATTTGAGACTTGGCTCCAAGCATAAGAGAACTCAACCATGTAATACAATCAACCATGACACGTGCGAATGACAAGCGACTGACCGACCTAATGAAGATTGGATCATGGATACTCCCGAGCATGACTCAATGGATACGACCACTTCAAGGGTAGAGAGTGTGCCGGATGATAGTAAGAATGGTTCAGGAGGTGGTGAACAAAGAACATAGAGTAATGTGCATAACTCAGAGAATGAGGAAGCCAATGATGTGGTGGAACCACCCATGAGAAGCCAAAGACATCAAAGTGTTGTTAAGGTTCCGAACAATGTTGAGCCAATAGACACTCATGAAAAATCAGCGCTAAGGAGAAGTCAAAGGGTAAAGAACACACATGTTGTTCTTAGAATTTACTACAACGACATGACTGAACCTCATCCAAGTCAAGTTGTATGCACTCTAGTGGAAATTTCACAAGCTCACCAAGCGTTTACCACTCAACTTTATATCATCATTAGCTACTAACCTTGATTGATACTTGTGGCAAATGGATGTCAAGAATGTATTACTTCAATGAGACTTGAAGATGAGGCATACATGCTTTCACCACTGGATTTGGAACACATTATAGCACCCAGGAATGTGTTGAGGCTTTGGAAAGCCATCTATGGACTAAAACATTCTCCAAGGGCATAGTACCACAAGTTGAGCCATACTCTAAGAAATTGGGGATTTAGAAAATCCGAAGCCGATCATACACTTTTCACTCTTAACTCTTCAAAATTGAGAAGGTATAGTTGTTATTCTCATTCATGTAGATGATATTATCATCACCAGAAGCAACAAGGACGACATTAAAGGTATCAAGCAACACCTCAAATCCGTATTTGATATTAAATACTTGGGTGAGATGAAATACTTCATCGGGATTGAACTACACCGTTCTAAAGAGGGCCTCTTCCTATCTTTCGAATAGATACGATGTAGGTACAAGAATTTCCAATTCCCCACTTAAAGATACTTACTGATGTGTCTGCATTTCAGCATATTTTAGGGGCATTATTTAGCATGTTTTGCATTCATACTTGCAGTATTATCATTTTTTAAGGTTCTTTTAGGCCTAATTTGCATATTTAGTATTGGGCATTGCATACATTGCATAAAGGGTATTTTTAGGCACTTTTGGAGCTTATTACGAAGTATTTTGGACTACAAGAAGACCTATGGAAAAATCAGCTTGCCTAAAGTTGAAGTTCATGATGTGATCTAGAAGATTTGGCATATCTCCATGACACTCGACCATCACTTGGTCGAATGGTTTTGCCACCAGGATGTTGACTTTTCCGTCATAGTTGACTTTTAGGGCTTTTTGTAAAAAGGGCCTATGTATACCCCTTTATGTAAAAAGGCAAGCCCTATAACATTTCAAGCTTTTTTCCTTTTCTCTTTCTTAGTTATTTTCCTTTTTTCTTTCTAAGTAATTTTCCTTTTCTCTTTAAGTAATTTGTCTTTTTCTTTTGAACAGAAGATCTTTGTTGATCTTTAAGTTGTTTTCGAATTTCCACTATTAATATATCGAATTTTCTAGCAAAAGAATCGAGTTCTCTCTCAATTGTTCTTTAAGTTTATGTTATTGATTTTCGATTCTAAGTCTATACTCTTCTTCATGAATTCTGAGTAAGTTAAATTAGGCTTCTTGAGGATCTGGTGAGATTAGGGTAAACCTAGGGTCCTTGAGGATCTGGTGAGATTAGGGTAAACCTAGGTTATTTGAGAAACACAACAAAACCTTGTTATCAAATTGGCGTTGTTTCAAACTGGGTCCTAGTTAGCTACAATTAGGATTTTCACTTTCCTGAGACTAAGTTTTACAACTACATTCTAAAGCTCGTTTCCGGTTTTTGTCTGTTTTCAGGAACACTCGATCAACTAACTCGACCATGTAAGCTCGAGTACCTTGATTTTTCTCTATTCCCAGAAAACCCAATCAATACACTCGACCCAACAACCTCGAGTGCCTTGATTTTTTCAGCAAAACCCAGAAGACTCGATCAATACACTCGATCAACCTTTGGTCGAGCGTCCGTTACCACTGACAAAAACACACTTTCATGAATACCAGATCCCATGGTTGTGAAGATCTCATCCATTACTCCGACAACATAGACCGTTTGCCATGTGAACACTTGCGGGAACAGCGGAACAAATTGACCGAGGAGTTTATGGATCAGGAAGACATGGAGGACCAGGTACAAGCTACTGACCTAGGACCTTGTCCTAGGCGCATAAAACACATTGGAGATGGTGATGCTCCCAGTATTCACACACAACACCATGGAATTGTTCCACCAGCTATTGCCAACATCAACTTTGAGATTAAAAGTGGTATGATCTCCATGGTACATAACAATAATTTTCATGGTTTGCCTTCTGAGGATCCGCTGGATCACCTTAACGAATTCGAGAGACTAACCAGTTTGACAAAGATTAATGGGGTTAGTGAGGATACTTTAAAGCTAAGGTTGTTTCCTTTCTCTCTTGGAGACAAAGCACACATGTGGGAGAAACACCTGCCCCAAGGGTCTATTACATCCTGGGATGCCTGCAAACAAGCGTTTCTAGGTAAATTCTTCTCCAACTCCAGAACCGCGAAACTTCGTAATTCTATCTCCGGTTTCAAGCAAAACCATTCTGAGACATTCTCTGAGGCATGGGAACGATTCAAGATGTACCAATCCCAATGTCCTCATCATGGGTTTACTACTGAGTCACTTCTTAGCACTCTCTACAGAGAAGTTCTTCCCAAAATCCGAATGTTACTAGACACAGCAAGCAATGGAAACTTTCTGAACAAGGACGTAGATGATGGATGGGAACTGGTAGAGAATTTAGCACAAGCGGATGGCCAATACAGTGAAGACTATGATCGAACTCCTAGAGGTACAGCTGATCCTGACATGGTTAGTAGGAAAGAGCTCAAAGCAATACAAGACAAGCTCGATAAGTTGCTTTCGGTTCACCATAAGCAGGTGCATCATGTGAGTGAGTCAAAACAGGTAGGAGAGGATGAAGATCAGGTAGAGGAGGTCAGTTTTGTGCAGAATCAAGGTAACAACTACATGCCTTACAACAGCTACAAACCCAACCCTAACCTTTCCTACAGAAACACCAACGTCGCAAACCCTCAAGATCAGGTATACCCACCAAAACCACACAACCAACCACAACCCAAAACCTTTATTCCAAAACAACAATACCAGCAAACTCATAACCACCAACACACCTGGTTACGAATCAAACAACACAACCCAACCCCAACAAACACCTGAGGTAATGGATATATTACATGAAATACTAAAAGTCAGACAGCCACAGCTTCTGAAATAACAAGGAAATTTGCTGAGGTACACACTAAGATAGATGCTTCCCATAATGACCTCCACTGCAAGTTTGAAACTCTCAATGCCCGACTCAAGTATGTCGAGAATCAGCAAGGATCCTCATCTACCGTGAAACCAACTGCACAACTACTAGGAAAAGCTGTTCAGAACCCTAAGGAGTATCACGCCAATGCCATTACACTCCGTAGTGTCCGTGAAATACTAATTCGTGCTGACGACACAGACGCCACTGAGGACAGTGCCATTTAGGAAGGGGAGGATGATTTGGTCGAAGAACAGACAGAACTCAGCACAAAACCACCTCCTGAGCCTAGAAAACTGACTGACTTGCAGAAAGACCCAAAACCGTTCGCTCCACCGCCCTTCAAACCCCAGCTTCCTTTCCCACAGAGATTCAAGAAAGATGTCGCAGAAAAATACATAGCTCTCTTTGAAAAATATATGAAGGACGTTGAGGTGAAGATACCAATTCTGGATGCTTTCATACTGATGCCTCCTTACAAGAAGTTTTTGAAGGATGCAGTCAAAGACAGAACACAGGAAGTCGAAGGGATGGTTGTGCTAACACATGAGGTCAGTGCTGTTATACAGAGGAAAGTTGTACCCAAGAAGCTAGATGATCCATGAACATTCATAATCCCATGCTCCTTAGGACCTCTCACATTCAGAAGTTGCTTATGTGATTTAGGAGCATCGATCAGCTTGATGCCACTAACGGTTGCCAAACGTTTAGAATTTGACAAGTACAAAACCTGTAAAATATCCTTGGTATTAGCTGATCGATCGGTTAGAATTCCACATGGGATTCTAGAAGATCTACCGGTTAAGGTTGGAGGAGTAGAAATTCCAACAGATTTCGTTGTTCTTGACATGGGAGAAGAACCCAAAGACCCCTTGTTTGGCAGGCCCTTCTTGCCCACTGCAGGAGCTGTGATTAATGTGCCAAAAGGAGAAATTGAACTTAATTTGGGGAAGGATTTCAAAATGACCTTCAACATCAGCGATGTGATGAGGAAACCAACTATTGAGGGACAACTGTTTGTAGTTCAAGAGATAGACGATCTTTCAGAGGATCTGTTCGAGGAGTTAATGGAAGAAGATCACCTTGGTACTGCTTTAACAAAAGATGGTTGTGATGGGTACGTGCACAAGGAAACAGAGGTTTACAAGAAACTGTTGGATTCTTGCAAGCTTTTAAAGGGGGAAACACCTTTTGAAACTGCACACTCGACCATGACACTCGAGCACTACACTCGATCCCACCAAGGTTGAGTGTCAACTTGCAGTCGACCCAGACGATTGGTCGGAGCTCGATTCGCCAAAAGTGGACCTTAAACTGCTCCCCTCTGGGCTCAGGTACGCGTTTCTTGGAACTAACTCAACATATCCTGTAATAGTGAATGATACATTAACTGATGATGAGTTAGGTATGTTGCTTGCTGAGTTGAAACGGTTTAGGAAAGCTTTAGGATATTCATTGTCTGATATTAAAGGAATTTCTTCTGACTTGTGCACACATAAAATTCACCTCGAAAATGAATCCTACTCTAGTAGGGAACCTCAGAGGAGATTAAATCTGAATTTGAAAGAGGTTTTTAAGAAAGAAATTTTGAAATTACTAGATACTGATATTATTTACCCTATTTTGGATAGCAGATGGGTTTCTCCTATGCATTGTGTGCCCAAAAAGGGAGGAGTCACTGTTGTTAGGAATGAGAATGATGATTTGATCCCCACTAGAACTGTTACAGGGCATAGAATGTGCATTGATTTTAGAAAATTGAATTCTGCATCTAGGAATGATCATTACCCCTTGCCCTTCATTGATCAAATCTTAGAAAGGTTGGCTAATCACTCTTACTACTATTTCCTTGATGGATATAGTGGATTTTTCCAGATCCCTATACATCCAAATGATCAGGAAAAGACAACCTTTACTTGCCCTTATAGCACATTTGCATATAGGAGAATGCCATTTAGTCTTTGTAATGCACCTGCTACTTTTCAACGTTGCATAACTTCGATATTTTCAGATCTGATTGAGGAAACAGTTGAGGTATTTATGGACGATTTCTCTGTCTATGGTTCTTCCTTCTCCTCCTGTTTGTCGAATTTGTGCAGGGTTCTATCTAGATTCGTTGAAACAGACCATGTGCTTAATTGAGAAAAGTGTCACTTCATGGTGAAGGAGGGCATTGTTCTGGGTCATAAGATATCTGAAAAGGGTATTGAGGTTGATAAAGCCAAAATAGAAGTAATGGTTCAACTGCAGCCTCCCAAAACAGTGAAAGACATTAAGAGTTTCTTGGGTCATGCAAGGTTTTATAGGCGTTTCATTAAGGATTTTTCTAAGACTGTTAGGCCTCTAACTTGTCTCCTCTGCAAGGAGACGGACTTCCTCTTTGATGAACACTTAGTGACAGCCCCTATTGTCCAAGCGCCTGACTGGACTCTCCCTTTCGAGATAATGTGTGATACTAGTGATTACGCTGTTGGAGTAGTTCTGGGACAAAAGAAGGATAAGAAGCTCAATGTGATTTACTATGGTAGTAGAACACTAGATGATGCCCAGGTGAAGTACGCCACGACAGAAAAGGATTTACTTGCAGTGGTGTTCGCCTTTGAAAAGTTTAGATCCTACTTGGTTGAATCAAAAGTTATTGTGCGTACAGATCATGCATCTCTAAGGTACTTAATGAAAAAGAAAGATACCAAACCTAGACTACTTAGGTGGATTTTGCTGCTGCAGGAATTTGATATGGAGATAGTTGACAAGCTCGGGATAGAAAAAAGTGTCGCAGATCATCTATCCATGATGCAGGTGAAAGGACCCCTTCCAATAGACGATGAAATGCCGAAAGAACATTTGTTGAGCTTCACCATCGGATACTCGAGCATGACACTCGACCAACCTCTGGTTGAGTATCAGACACACAGTCAGAGAAGGTGTTTTTCGATTGGTTTGAAGCTTGTAGGGACTTGTTTGCCGTGGTATGCCGATCTAGTGAACTTTTTGTTAGGAGGAGAACTGCCTAAGACTCTGAACCATCATCAAAAGAAGAAATTCTTTCGGGATGTGAAGCAGTACTTCTGGGATTAACCCTTTCTCTACAAGCAAGGGTCTGATGGACTATTCAGAAGGTGTGTATAAGAAGAAAAAGTTAAGGGAATATTAGAACACTGCCATGGATCCGCATATGGAGGACACTTTGCTGCATTCAAAACAGCACAAAAGATTTTTCAATCTGGGTTATTGTGGCCATCGATCTTTAGGGACTGCCAAGAGTTCATATCCAGGTGTGATTCTTGTCAAAGAACGGGCAGTATAAGTAGGAGGATTGAAATGCCTCAGAATCCTATCTTGGAAATAGAAGTGTTTGACTGCTGGGGAATCGATTTCATGGGACCTCTTAAGCCACCATCTTTATGGAACAGTTACATTCTGGTTGCTGTAGATTATGTTTCCAAATGGGTGGAAGCCATTGCATCTCCCACAAACGATGCTAAGGTAGTACTGAAGCTGTTCAAACACATCATTTTTCCCAGGTTTGGAGTGCCAAGAGTTGTGATCAGCGACGGAGGGTCTCACTTCGTCAACAAAGTCTTCGAAAACCTGCTTAGGAAACATGGAGTTAAACACAAGGTTGCAACTCCTTATCATTCCCAAACTAGTGGGCAAGTTGAGGTATCTAATAGGCAGATCAAGTCTATTATGATGAAAGTAGTTTGACTATCAAAACGTGATTGGGCCGCCAAACTGGATGATACTCTTTGGGCTTATAGGACTGCCTTCAAAACACCTATTGGGAGAACACCTTTTCAGATACTCTATGGAAAGTCTTGCCATTTGCCAATAAAACTAGAGTACAAATCGATTTGGGCAACCAAGCTTCTGAACATCGATTTCAAGCCAGCCCAAGGAAAGAGACAGATGGATCTGCATGAACTAGAAAATATCATACTTGAGGCGTATAATAGCTCTAAGGCATACAATGATCACACCAAGGCAGCCCACGATAGGAAGATTCAACCAAAAACGATCACAGCCTGTGATCAAGTGCTTCTCTTTAACTCTAGACTCAAGCTGTTTCCCATAAAACTCCGATCAAAGTGGTCTGGTCCGTTTAAAGTTCTGAAAGTTCTACCATATGGAGCAATCACTTTGACTAACAACAAAGGAGAAGAGTTTACAGTGAATGGTCATAGAGTTAAGCCATACTTGGCTAACTACACGATTCCCGAGGGAACTTTGGTTCTTCTCGATAAGACACCTCATCTCCAATGAATATGAGGAAGTCAAGCTCGAGAATATAAACGAGCGCAGTTGGGAGGCAATCCCAAAGGTATCCTTTGTATATACATTCGATTTTTACATTCACATTCATTATGTTTGATTTCTTTTATAGTTTTCATCTTTAATTGCATCTATTTCATCTTACATGCACTTAGAAGGACTTTTGTGCATTTTATAGGGAAGTAGGGCCCAAGATAGGACAGGTGGGACCGGAACCGACATGATGGGACAACACTCGACCACACCTGGTCGTGTGTCCCACTCGAGTGTCAGCTGTCGTGTGGCAGACTGACACTCGACCAAGCCTGCTCGAGTGTAATGCGAGAGTGTCCCACCACCACGCCTATTCTGATGCCTACACACCTATAACTGCCAAAAATTAAAAAGGGGGAGACATTTACTGCGAACAACGGGTCAAATCTATCTTCAATACATTATCTTTCACATTTAATTTTAAAGATTTGATTTGATCCTCTTTCAAATTTCAAATTTGAATAAGATTCCCCCTTATCTCTCATCCTCTATATAAAGAGGAGGACCCTCTCCTTCCCATTCACACCAAAACCCATTCTCTCACTAAAAACTCTCTCTAGTTTTCTCTCTTTTTGCAGAAGCTTCCTTGTGAAATCGCCACTCCTCTCTCAACGTCTCCACTACACTCGACCAACAGCTGCCCGAGTGTCAAGCTCGAGTATCGTGATTTCTCCCTTCTTTCCGACAAACAAACTCCATGTCTGACCGCAAAGCCAACCGTGCTAGTCTCCTCCGACTCAGGGCCAAGAACAACGCTCGTTACAGAAGTGATCCTCATTAAGGAGAATCTTCTAGGGGAGGGTACAAACCTGACTAAAAGGAGAAAACAAGGTTAGTAACACAATCTGAGAATTAGTCGGAGGAGGAAAGAAAATACATGGATGAAGATGATCCAGAGCTAGGAAACGCCGAAGGTGCAGAGGAGGATATGGAGGCTCCGAGATTCGGAATATGGCGAGAAAGAAGTTGAGGAAGCAAGGGAGATCATTCGAGCAGGATTGAAGGAGAAGGAGATAAAGAAAAGGCACGACGCAGTGAGAGCACTCAATGATCTGCGAAGAATGGATTTCATAGGCACCCGCTACCCGTGCAAAGAGGCATTAACTGCAATGGGCATAACTAGAGACGTGGATCTGATGCTGCAAAACTGTGGGCTGTCCACATTCGTATCTCATCCAGAACGTGTGTATAAGGAAGAGACCATGCAATTTCTAGCCACAGTCCAGATTGTTCTCTATGATGCAGAGAATATGGGTCTTCAAGAAACACAAGGTGGCGGGTACATCTTCTTCGAAATTAGGGGCCGAGACTATCGCATTACTTTCAGAGCACTTTGGGACCTTTTCCAGTTTCCTAGAGCCGAATCTGAGAACTATGGGCCTGATTTTGACAAAGCCGAACTAGATGATCTATGGCGCTCCATAGCCTCATCAAGGAGTAGGTTCTCGTCAGCTTGATCGAAAGCATCTCTGATCCGGAATCCAGCTTTGAGGTATTTTCGCATGATCCTTGCAAATACTTTCTTCTCACGCTTTACAACAGGCACTATCAATCTTGGGGATATGGAAATGCTGGTAACTGCGCTGAAAGACATAGTTGGAACAAAGAGTGACGGATCCCCGATCCTTGGAGATAGAAACGAAGCATGTCTTACTATCCAATTCGCAAATTAGCTTGTCACTTACCGCAATTAGGAAAGGGACAACAGGACTGGTGGACGTGACGGCAAGATAATCGTTGGAGGCCTCGTCACTTGCATTCTGGAAAGATGTGGAGTGCCCATCTGTGATTCTTAGTTTCTATTCTTCTTATTTCATCATTTGCATTACTTCTAAGGCATTGAAAAACCAAAAACATTTTCAGTTAGCATCTTACTTTCGATTACATATCATCTAAGGCATAGAAAACCCATAAAAATTTGAAAAAATTGAAAAAACCATCAGTCAAAAATAGAGTGTTCATGTAGCTGCATCACATTCATATAGGATTGAGTCTACAGTTTTGGGAATCATCTTGCTAATGATAGACAGTCTGGCTAGGTTGATCGGCTAGTAACCATAGTGAACTCTTGGACTTGCGTTTTTCCCCTCTTGAACATTGATTGGTAGATCGTTGACCTTAGAAACCGGTGTTTATGTTGTGTCTCAAAAAGAACCAGATCTGTTGCCTCATAATCGAATTCCATTTTTACCAAATTAGGGGCTTGAGATACATTGCATAAGATCATTCCTTAGGTTCAGCTAACTAAGTAGAAAGAAAAGCATAAGATGAATATAGAATCATCCTTCTTACAACTTAGCTCAGATAATATGGTCTAAGATGAACGAGGATTGTGCGTAAACCCGTACCTTCTTGTGTTCATCAATGAAACCATTTTGATGTTGCCTAAGATGAATCAGGACTGTGCGTAAACCCGTACTTTTTCGTGTCTCATTGATAAAGCTAATACATTGATGCCTAAGGTGAACCGGGACTGTGCGTAAACCCGTACTTTTTCATGTCTCATTGATAAAGCAGGAGCAAATAAGTACGAGTTTGAGCAAAGGTAGGAGTTGAAAATAAGAAGTGATCAAAAATGCTGAATTCATAGTGTCTTGCTGAATTTGAGGAAGTTGAATCCCAAAGTCTTTGATCGATAGCCCCTCTTGCGGTCTGCACCTTTAGAAATAGGTTTCAAATCTGAGTTTCTTAGAGTCCAGCTAAGTATTAGGGAACATTCGGTTATTATGATAAGCCTTTATGAAAGTAGATTATGGTTCTTACAAAGGAACAGGGGTTCACTTGTGGATTACGGTTTTCAGCTTGATAAGTTGTTTGTTTGAGGTAAGATGTTCTCATTGTCAGCAACCTCTCTTCCTTCTTAGCTCTATGCATATTTGCTTGAGTGCAAGCAAAGTCTAAGTTTGGGGGAGTTGATGTGTCCGCATTTTAGCACATTTTAGGGACATTATTTAGCATGTTTTGCATTCATACTTGTAGTATTATCATTGTTTTAGGTTATTTTAGGCCTAATTTGCATTTTTAGTATTGGGCATTAAATACATTGCATAAAGGTTATTTTAGGCACTTTTGGAGCTTGTTACAAAGTATTTTGTTGATCTTTAAGTTGTTTTCGAATTTTCTAGCAAAAGAATCGAGTTCTCTCTCAATTGTTCTTTAAGTTTATGTTATTGATTTTCGATTCTAAGTTTATGCTCTTCTTCATGAATTTTGAGTAAGTTAAATTAGGGTTCTTGATGAGATGGTGAGATTAGGGTAAACCTAGGGAATTTCTAGATTTGTTTATGGTTAAATAAGGTTTAGATCTCTTTAATTTAAGTGTCCTTAATGCTTATTTCTCTCTAATCAATTGAAATCTGATCACTCGGTGATTCCCACCCGAGTGGCGTCTGCAGAATCGCTTGAACAAACTTAGGTTGAGATAACTTCTCCTAGCTCAAGAGATTGATTGTCTAGGGTGTTATTAGGCTCTGTTAGGTCCATGTCTAATGCCTCTTGAACTTCTAATCGTTGGTGAGGATCAAGTTCAGTTGTTGTTCAAGAGTGGTCCCATTGCATGAGAATGAATGAGATTTATGTGATTCCTTGCCTAGAGGTCATCTAAATAGGTTGATAAACAAGTCTTGAACCCCTGGGAATACTTTAATCATTGATCCCTAACCTCAAGAACCCCTTTTCTCCATTAATTTTCATGACCTTTAATACTCTGTTTCTAGTTTAAAACTCTGTTTTACAATTACTCTGTTTTGCACTTTACTCTGTTTTGCTATTGCTCTGTTTTTACGTTCTGTTTTGCGCTCTGTTTTATTGTTTCATTTCCATCTAGATTAGATTGCATCGCAACTCACCATAATCATCTCTGGCTTAGATTAGGATAAGTAGATTGCATCTCGATTGCTAGTTAATTACCCAGTGGATTGACACCATACTGTATTGCAATTGATTACATAACAGTAGGTTATTTGAGAAACACAGCAAAACCTTGTTATCACTTACAAAGCAACATGCAAAGGGGAGACTGAAAGAGGTTAAAAGTCGTTTAAAGATGTGCATCAAAACCAAAGAATGGTTGGAAAATTGATCTATCTCACAATCACAAGATCGGTTTTATGCTTTGCGGTCAATCAAGTGAGCCAACATATGCAAGCACCAAAGATGTGCCATTGGGAGATGGTGGATCATATTTGTAGATATCTTAAAGGAATTCTAGATCAAGGTATATGGATGGGGCGAAATAAGAGTACAACTCTTGTTGGATATTGTTATGTGGATTGGGTCGGAGATACACTAGGCTGTAAGTCAACAACTAGGTATTGCACGTGTAATGGAGGCAACCTAGTAACATGGAAGAGCAAGAAGCAAAAGCTGGTATCTTATTCAAGTTTGGAAGCCGAGTATCGAGCCATGAGGAAGCTCATGGATGAACTCATATGGCTGAAGGCATTACTTAAAGATTTGGGTGTTGAGTCACAAGAACCGATCACAATGCATTGTGATAATCAAGTGGCTATTCATATTACATCAAACTTGGTGTTCCATGAAAGAACAAAGCATATTGAGGTGCATTTTCACAAAGTCCGAGAGAAAGTAGAGAAAGGTGTAATCTTACCATGCTACACAAGAAGTTTGGATCAACTAGCAGACACATTCACCAAGGCGGCTATCTCTAAAGTGTGTGAGTTTGTATACTCAAAAATTTGGCTGATTGATCTACCTAAGGCATGACAATGATCTACACTCGTTTTCGCTTAAGTTGGTTTTATCCCAATTGAATTTTTCACTAAGGCTTTTAATGAGGTACGAAGTTACAACCTTCAAATTTGTCTTTATAACTTACATATTCAAGTTTGAGGGAGAGTGTTAAATTCAAGATTAAGTAAGCCATAAGGAACACAAGAGGTGGTCTCAGATCACTCAATATTCAAGAGATCATCGTTGGAGGCTTCAACCAAGTCACATGTGAAGGAACGAAGCAATGATACATGTTTAAGAAAGAGAACGGAGCCATTGGCGGTAGTCACTTTCACTCTCGGGATTAGCAACTCGGAGACAAGGAGGAATCTTTCCTCTTTGATCATATTGTGTATATTTATTTCTTTCTTTCCTTGTGAAGTCCTAGATAAGGGTCTTGTATAAATATCTTATAAAGCACATCATTATGAAATAAGAAAGAAAATTAGTTTTCTTCCAATTCTCTATCAACTAGAAATCTCTCTCAATCTCTCGGATCTCATTTACTCTCAATCTCTCAGATCTTCTAAACTCTTCTTCTATTTCTCTTAAACTTACACACCACCACCTCTCAAACGGTGCGTCTCAGTCTCGAGACAAACTAGAAGGCACTCCACGGCAGAGCAACCTCGCAAGACATCAACACATGTCCACATGCCAATGCTTGTGGATTGCACAAAATACTTGGATTTACTTTACCTTCATGCATCTATCTTGATAATCCAAGTAGTCTCCTACCATGCACCTTACCTCATTTCAAACTATCATTTGCTTGTTGTGTGTATGTGAGGCCCTTTTTCAGTTTAATCTTGGCATAGAGTGTTAGGTGATAGCCGACAAGGGCATGACTTCATGTAGATGCTGGTCTACGATTTTTGGACTAGATTAAGACTAGGTGGTTTTTATTATAGGTGTGAGAATGATTGTGTCTTAGCAAGGGAAAGGAATGAAAAGAATAAAAGGGAAAAAGAAGGGTCTAAGCTAAGGAGAGTCTAAGGGGAGAAAAGGCTGAAAGTAAGAAGTGTTCAAGTAAAGCTCTTGGGTAATAAAGAGTATAAAAGAAGGTTCTAAGCAATGAACAATGGAAAACAGTTTGGCTGCAGCTCAATAGCTGAACTCAAGCTCACAGTCGAGCCTCCAGTCAACTGTACACCTAACTCGAGCACACAGTTGAGTCTTGGGCCGAGCAACAGTATCACTCGAAGATCACGGTCGAGCCTGCCTTGTACACTCGATCCAGAGGTCGAGTCCTCCTTCTCATTGGAGTCTTTAGTCTAGAATGTATTCCGCTACCAACCCGCGTAATGGGCCTTGTCAAGATGACATTGCAGTTTATGGGCCGAATGCACTTTATCGATGCCAAGCCAACCCACTCGATTCTATCTTTTTTTTTTACTATTTTTGTAAGAAACCTTTTGCGCTTTTCTTTTTTGTAATTCCATGACAAATTTTTACTTTGGTTTTGATGATCGTTAAATGCAATTTCAGTTTGTTTCCATTGGAGTTTAATTTCTAAATTTTATGATTATGACATTCCCTTTGACTTTTTTCTTTGATTGTTTTACATATGGCTTATGAATAGATTAGCTTAGGGTTCTTGAGGGTATGGATTAGACCAGCGTGGATCTTATGTTCTCTAGGTTGCTTAAGGGTATATTAGCTTAGACCTCTTCTGTTTCGGTGTTATTAATGCTTCTTTCTTTCTGATCAGCTGAAATTTGTTCTTAGACATTCTAGCACTCGAAAAGCAATTGATGAATTGTCCGATATAACTATTTTAGAGATTGACACTCTTACCTTGAGGGATCGATTTTCTAAGGTGATTGTTAGGCTAGTTTGGTTGTTTCTTCATGTCGTTTAGGTTGTTAAACTCTTATGGTTATAAGGTCTGTTGACAGCTTTTTTGAGATTGTTTGCCACGAGAGTGGATTTAATAGTTACGAACTAATTGCCTAGAGATCCGCTTTGTTTGAGTTTTGTTAAGCGGCTTAGTAGGTTTAAGTGAGACACTGATCCATGGTCTCCACCCCTCGTGAACCCCTCTTTCTCATTTATTGTTTAGTTCACTACACTGCTTGATTATCTATATCACTACATTATTTTCCACTGCACTCGGTTTCGTTAATTTCTTATTTAGATTCTTGTGTTGCTTATTAAATTTTTATTTTCGTTTCCGGTTATTCAAATAGCTCATTTAGGTTGATAGATAACGAACCATTGAGATTTGGCTTGAATTATAGTAGTTTATCATATTATGATTGCTAGTTACACTCCCACTTGGATGGGCACCTATTATACTACATCGACATCTTAGTGTAATAGGATCTGAGAACTAGAGTAAAATCCTGGTATCAAACCACATAAGCAATCAGAGAAGATTGATGAGAAGAAGGAGTCATAGAAGTCTCTTGCTCAATCGAAGAAGACTCTTGCTCAATCAGAGAAGACACTTGCTCAATCAAAGGAGACTCTTACTCAATCAGAGAAGACAGAAACTCAAGAACAGGCGGAGAAGCAAAGATAGTTTGAGGAAGATTCATCGAATTATTAACCGGATCAATCGGAAGAAAATTCGCCAAAGGTGGCAAATCATTCACCATGAGGGCCGGATGACGACAAAGGAACCACTGGAGAGAAAATCAGAGATCGAAGACGCGGGAGAAGCTATTGCAAAAAAATTGCCAAAGAGGAACGCGTGAGACACAAACGCCTACTTATCCTTGGTTACCGCTTGGTCTCAATAAACTAATTCGTAGTTTCTCGATCTCATATTGGTTTGGATATTGATCCATTTTTTTTATTTTAATATACGAATTGGATATGATTTCGTCTTCTTATCCATCCAAGTAGTTTCACATTCCGTGTTAAGTATAAAGAATATCGATATTACGTAATCGATAGCACGATCGGTAATGGTCAATTACCAGCAACATTTACACATATTTTGCATTTCTTTTCTCCCACGTACGTATACGTTTGCGTATAATTGTCCTTTTAATCATTTGCACAAAAATAATATAAAGTTTTCTTAAATGTAATCGAACGTGCAAATTCATGAACCTTTGTTTACAACTTGTCGATCACATGCCGATCCTAAAACAACGGCTAAACAACTAGTTTAGTACTAAAATCACTGCCGCAAATGCTATTTTACTATCTAAGTAATCTGATACGACGAGATTCTTGCACCAAGAGGGGATCAGATTCAAGGCATGTTAACATAGAAAATGATATAAATTGTTGGGTCACAATTCAAAATTTACTTCAACAGTTTTTAAATCATATGCATTCATAACTTAATATGTAAAATGGCGCAGTTGAAAGTCTTACGAATTAGCTTATGTAAAAAAAAGAGTTGTACATTAAGTTACGTATACAAAATTTAATCTCTAATGTCAAAATCATTATTTAGATAATTCTAATCACCAAAGTAAAAAGAACTCAACAATTTATTTAGATAATTCTAATCATTATTTAGAGGGGTTATCCGATCTACATTTTATAAAAAAATTAATGACTTGAAAAAAATGAAGATTTTGAAAGTTTTCTATATTTAAAAAAAGTTTTAATGATTTTTAATAAATTTTACCTGAAAACTTTCAAAATTTTACCTTAAAAGTATGAAAGTCTTTTATATATTCCACATCTATCAATTTTCATATATAAAATATATATTCAAATATTAAATATGGTTTATAGTGTATTTTTAAGATAAATTTTATAAATTATATTTAACAAAATTATAAATTGTACCAGTACTTTCTTCAAATTTGAAGATATGTCCAATTTTATTACTAATTATTTATTAATTATTTTATTTTGATTATTATTATTCTTTCCATATTATTGATTTTTCTATTTTTAAGAGTTTTTATATATTTTTTAGTTATAGTGAATGACTTTAAGCATCTTTCATCAAAATACAATATTTTTGAAAATTTTATTTATAAAGGAGTATGTATAAAATCAACAAACCAATAATACAATATTGTAGTTTAATGACTTTATGAGAATTTTTCATGACAAACGAATAACAAAAATCTTTTACAGATTTTATGAAATTATGAATCCAATAACTCTAAACTTCTAAAAAATTTAAAAAACTTTTAATAAATATATAAATTAATAACATCAATTTTAATAAACTTTTAAAATATCTTGATTCAATAACATTACAATTCTAGTAACGTTTAAATGTTCATAGTTGTATCTAAATATATAAACTAATAACATCCCTTAATTAGTAGATCTTGTAAACGAACACAACTTTGAATGTAGGGTGATTTCTTTAGTGATTTGTCAGATGATTATAAAAAGAAGATTTGATTACTTTAAAAGAAAATAAAAAACTTTAGTTTCGTAGAATAAGACTTTAGAAAGTTGATTGTACTAAATTTTGGGTTGTGCAATTAGCATTTTATAATATTGCCGTTGACAAAAAAATATTTTAGAAAAAATGGACGGTTGAAATGCAAACAAGTGGGTCCGTCATAATGAAACATCCAAGAAACTTTCTAATCCTTTTTGGTATTACTGATAAAAATTAGGGATGTCAATTAGGGTGGAAAAACCATAGATTACATCATATCCGTATCATTATAGAATAAGTTAGGATTCAAATTTTTGGTAGGTTAATCTACTATAATCTAGCAGATATTGCGGAGTAAACTCAAACAGACAATAGACTAACCTACGAACTCGAATAATAATTAAAATAATATATAATCAAAATGGTTTATTAATTTTTAAATCTTTATATTAATTTTTGTAAAAATTTCAGAATGTTTGATTACATTGTTTGGTTTATCATTTATCTTTATATACGTGTTTTTTATTTCTATTTTTTAATTATTTTATTTTCAAAAAAAATTAAAAGCCTTTTCTTGATATTTTTAGTAAATTAAAGATGTGGCTTGATTAAATTAATTTTCAGTTGAAGCGTTTATCTAATTAATTATGTCTGTTTATCTTCAAATTATTTATTTGCAAATTTTTTTTTTTTTGACAAAAAAAAAAAAAAACGTTTTTTGTCATTTTGACTCGACAAAAGTTCATGTATTGCATGATAACTAATTTTTTTTTTGTCAATCATGATAACTAATTTAATTTTATAGATATTCAATTTTATGTTGTTTTTAATTACTTAATTACACAAAAACGTTGAGCTTCCAGGACGAAGTAAAATTATTAGTTTACAATTAATAGGTTATGGCCCATAATATAATGGATTAAATGATGCCGGTCAATTCTAATTGACACCCCTAATAAAAACGTTCTTATATAAACATTGAAGCTAAAAATTTACCTTTCTCATAAATCCTCCATTATTATTTTTCTTTTAAAAAATCTGAGAGAAAAAAAAAAGGAAAGATGACGAAAGACAGGAAGATCGGAGTAGCAATGGATTTCTCAGAGAGCAGCAAAAACGCACTTCAATGGACAATTGATAACTTAGCTGATAAAGGAGACACTCTTTACATCATCCACACTCTTCCTATCTCCGAAGACGAATCTCGTAACTACCTCTGGTTCAAAACCGGTTCTCGTAAGTTCCTTTCTTTCTTTTTCTCAATCTTTCTATTGATTTCTTGGTTTAATCCGGTTTAGTTTGGTCTTTGTAGCTCTCATACCGTTGGTAGAGTTTAGGGAACCGGAGATTATGGAGAAATATGGTGTTAAAATCGGCATCGTTTGTCTTGACATGCTTGACACTGGTTCAAGACAGAAAGAGGTTTGGTTTTGTGTTTTTCTTCTCAATTTATTAATTAATGAAAGGATTGGTGAAATTTAAATAGGTGAATGTAGTCACGAAATTGTATTGGGGAGATGCAAGAGAGAAGCTAGTTGATGCTGTTAAAGATCTTAAACTTGATTCTCTTGTCATGGGAAGCAGAGGACTTAGTGCCCTTCAAAGGTTTTTATCTTTCTACTTTTTATTTTCTAATTATGATTAATCCAATTTGATATAGCCAATAATTAATCGGTAAGGTTTAGCATTGATGTAGATCATTTGTGAGATGATTAGCACAGTCATTGATCTAACTTGGTGTAGGGTCCAAAAGGTTTGATTTTAAAAATGTCAAATACGAGTGGATTTGAGATATTGTTTAACATTCTAAAACTATCTAAGCATAGTGAAAAAAGAAAAAAGGGATGACAGTTTAGGCCTGGCTTTTAATTTTTTGTTTTTGGTCTGTGTATAAGGAAAAAAACAAAACACTTGATATAAATTTGTTTAGTCTCCAGGATTTCTCACAAAGTTAACCTAATTTTAACTTTAACAGTATTGTCTTCATTTTTATTCATGAAATTTTGAAGACTAACAATTTATGAATGACTAACAATCTGTAAATGACTAATAATTTTGATAAATGGAAACAGGATATTAATGGGAAGCGTGAGTAGCTTTGTCCTCCAACACGCACCTTGCCCTGTCACCGTCGTGAAGGATCAGATTTCTCAGTATTAAAGCTGTCTTTTTTTCTCTCATATATATATGTCCTACCGAAATGATCATCACATTTTCTGTTTTCCATAAATTAAAAGAACCTTTGTTCTGTTTGTATTTGTGTTTTATTTGAAATTCTATCAATCTATTAAATCACACACTTGTGGACAACAAAACAGAGGCCAACGTTTCATGTTCTAGTTTTGGTTTTTCTTGCTTGTTTTTTTTGACAACCACATATATTAGGGTTTTCTTGCTAATTACTTGAAGTTATTATTATTATAATATTATTATTTTTATGTTTTTTTTTGCTGGGATCATTTCATATGTTGGGGTGGGCTCGAATAAATAGTATTTATGATAGTAATAAACAAACAAAAAAAAACTTCTCCTTGTTCATTGACTTATGTGCAATGAAAATATTAGACTATTAATAGAAATTTCATTTTATTTAGGGGAAAAATGATCATTTAATTATTGTACTTTTCTTAATTGGTAATTTTATTTCTTAATTTTCATATGTACAAAATAAAGAAATAATTACTTAAATCGTATGTAAAAATTATTAATTACTAATATGTTTTATTTTAACTTTGAAGTTTTGGAAAAAATGGAAAATTTTTTAAATATTTAATGAATTTTGTTTTATTACAACTATGCTATTAAAAAAAAAAGTTATTCTCCTTTCTCATCCGCCATTTTTTGTTTTTATTAAAAGTTTTTTCTCCTCTCTGCCTCAACCTCTCCTCCTATTTTCTTCAATTTCTTTATGTTCTCCTCTTCTCTTCTTTAATCTATGAGGTTTACATCGTCTCTCCCCCTCCCCCACGCTGTCTCTCTCTCTTCTTCACATTTTTTCTAAAGTTTGTCTTAGAAATTTTTGTTAATTTCAATCTAGAAAACATCAAAAAACTCATATTTCAGACTTGTTTCACTCAAATATGGGGTTTGGTTCGACAAAAAGATAATTTTATTGTGAGTGATGAATTGTTTTGTGCATTTACATTATTCTTGGTAGCTCATTTATCCACTTATATATAATATGGTGTACCCCTCTGATGTTGTATGAGACTGTACAATTAATTATTAGTTTATTTGAGTCTAATTGGCATGTATCATTTAAGTGTTGCTTTTCTCTTATAGTATGGTTCCATTTAATTGATACAATATCGGGGTTTGATAGATTATTAAACCTCCAATTTTTGTTAATGGAAATACTTCACTTTAGGTTGTTTCTGTTAAGTTTCCTGGATTTTAGGAGAAGTGGTTTTTGTTTTATTTTGTATATGGATCTTTGTTTAAGTTTGTCTATGGATGCAATTCATAGGAGGAAAGGAGGAGGTGCTTCCCAATTGTTTTATCTAGACATAAAGTTGGATGATTTGGTCTTCATGAGGATTCAAGTCCTTCCGGTGCGATCAGGTTCATTCAGGGAAGGGAATGATGAATAAACTTTCCTATATTTTAGGGGGGGTTAAATAATTGGATCATTATCGAATATTTAGATCCTTTAAATTTAAAAATTACGGTGGGGTTGTTTAAAGTAAGGAGGTTTGACTTACGTGATTTTAGGAAACTAAAAGATCTAGAGTTCAGGAAAGAGGGTCGGTTCTGGTTTCTATATATCATGCTATATGATAATTTTGCCAACATATACTTGCGCCTATATCTATTGTGAGTTTCTTATCTGGAGAAATTAATAAGTTCTGTGTAATTTCTCTGTGTTTTGGTAGTGAAAATGTCTCAGACCAAGCTACTCAAGAAGAGTTCAAAAATTGGATCACCACCAAAACGTCTAAAGATAAAGATTCCTAAGATAGACAATACAAAGCTTCTAGCCAGAAGCTCTAAAGTGTTGATGGGACACTGCTTGAATCTGATGGTCCAGAATGTCGACACATTAATCTTTCAAATGCCACAATTCTGGAACTTAGTGGGAGAGTACATAGATTGAATCTGGGCAATGGGAGGTTCCAATTTGAGTTCGAGTCACTCACATATTTGGAAGGTGTCCTTGACTATGGATCCATCAATTTCGATGGTTGGATGGTATCATATGTCCTTTGGAAACCTATGGCGGATGCAAAATACCGAAACTCAATTCGTCTATGGCTCAAAATAACATGTATTCCCTTTGAATACAGAGTGGGAGAGGTCTATAGATTAGTGGCTGGTTCAATTGGAACATTGGAGGCTATCAATTTCGTTATAGGTCAAGTTTTGGTTGAACTTCCCCGCTCTAAGTTGCTGGTCTTCTCTTCTATATTGGAGTTTGAAGAAGACATATAATCAAAGACTATGTTCGAGTATAAGAGGTTAGTGGGGTTATGTCCTCTGTGTTATCGAATGTCTCACAATGTCAGCTCCTGTTATAAAACTAAATAGGAGGAAAATAAAGTGGAGCTGGATAAAAAAAGGAAAATTGGGTCCTTCTGTGCGAAATAAAACTTTCAAGGGTGTTGTTTTAGGGGGCCAAACTCTCACTGGAAACTCTATCAAGTCCCACATTTCAGCTGGAACACAAGAGGGCTTTATGAGAGGTCGGGGAATTCCTAAAAAACAACCATAAGTGGTAAATGCTGAGAAGCAAGTAGTTGAGGAGGGAAATGGGGAAACTTTATCTACCAAAAAAGTGTGGAGGCCTCTGTTCCAAGAGAACATGGGTGGTAAACTGAGGGAAAATGAGACAGATTTTGTTGCCAAAGTGGATAATGTGCCACTGGCTTTAGGAGAGGCACTTTTGAAAGAAGGCTCGGATCCTCATATGGAAGAAACATCCAAGGAAATTGGAAATGGTGGTGAGAATATAGAGATGATTACATATGTTTCAGGGCAGGTAGAGGACGTTGTTTTGGACATAATGGCTTTTCAGGCTGCCGTGTGTTATAATCAGAATATTTTAGATGATGAAATCTCTAAGATACATGAGGAATTTTCCAAAACATTGCAGCAATGTAAAGAAGCTAAAAGTGCAAAACCACCTTCAGGGCCGAGTAAGGCATCTTCGAGGACAAC
>JAKUCM010002343.1:0-29277 GCA_023374145.1 Lepidium sativum | reverse complement strand
TATGGATATAAATGAGGTTTGAGTTCGATTATTTTTATTTAAATTTTTGTAAAAATCAACAAAAAATTAATTAAAAAAATATATTGAATACTTATGGGTTGAGTTTAGATTTTTGGATACATGAAACTAAAATCCATTCAAATATTTCGTAAAGTTTAATTTGGATTCGTTTCCTTTTTCTGATTAATTTTAGTTCAAGTTTTGGTATTAGGCTTTATGTTACAGCTAGTATGTATCATCTTATATGTGAAAAATAATGTAATTATATTATAACAAATCTATTGAATTACATGGGAAAAATATTAACCATGCCAATTGTCACACTCACAAATATTAGAATTTCTTATAAACAAAAGATATCTATTCACTTGTCGTCATCTATGTCCATATTCGTGTTTGACCGGTACGATTAGCTGCCAAACAATCGGACCAAACATGTGGTTACCAAACACACAATAATAAAGGCAACCAAAGTCGCACGTTTTCTTCTTCTCCGAGTCAAAGTATACGAACCAAATCATAATTATTCATTTATTCTTTATATCACATACATTAGTGTATTGTTACGTACACAATTCAAACACAAAAGCTGAAACCAACATCACCACCGTATTCTTTCAAACATCTGCTATCTCGTGCTTTTGTCTCCGGCAAATCTATTTAAATAGAAAAACAAAGAATCACATATTGTCAAAATATTATTAGAATGCATTATATCGAAGAGTTGTTATCATTCTAATACATTGCTCATTCTATTGATGATAAGTTGATTTTGAGTTGGGAATCTATAACTTATCACATATCATCGAGAGTTTGTTATGATCACTATGAATTTGTAACATGAATACATATACAATAAGGGATTAACATTTGATAATTATATTAAGAAAGGCAGGCTAAATTACCAGAGATGACCAAGAAGAAGATGAAGAAGACAACGAAGATGGAAAGAGATTTTATTGCTTTTGCCATTTTCATTTGTGTTTATAGAACTTTGGTTGTATTTTTGATGATCTATGTGTGTTAACACTAGGTGCTATTTATATTTATCTTTAGGACTGAACCAAAACAAAACCAAAGGGCTTATGACAGATTATGTTTGAAAATATTAGTTTGAATTTTTGACTTTTTAATTTCGAGTCTCTTACTTTTTATGATTTCACACCGTTAAATATAGATGCTTGATCGAGGCTAGGCCCATTTAGTGTATTGAAAACTAAATGGGCTAAGGCCCGTTAAGCTTTTATAAAAACGTCTTCCTTCCATAAACGACGTCGTTTGTTGTTGAAGGTTTTAGCGCATTGAAGCAGATATATCAGACATTGAGTCGCCGACGAGAATTCGAGCCTCTGTTTCCGAGCCATCACCGAAGAATCTATCGAACAATCAAAGAAAGCCTTTTCCGCTTCCTCTTCAATCTATTTTTAGTTCGTATTGGGTATTGTCTCTTATTTTCACTGGAAGTTTCAGCTAATCCTTTCTAATGCACATAAGAATCTCACTCGAAATCGCAAATACTCTGTATTTTGTCTAGTCCCCTAAAGTTCCAAACTTCCTCTCTTGCAGGTAATAATTTGATTGCTTCACAATATTCAGTAGCTGCAACGCATCACTCGGCTTTTGTTCGATTACCGCATTGCTCAAAGGGCATCACAATGGATGATAATTCAGTTTTCTTCCAGACGGACTGTGGTTCGATAGTTTCACAGATTAAGGATCAAGAGGAGCGGATTCGACTCAAGAGAAGGTTTCTTCTTTTTCCTCTTCTTTCTTCAAATTTACCTTGGTAGACCTCGAGAAATATTTGAGATCTTGGTTCCCGGAAAATCTTACATGATCTTCGAATTTGGACGAGTACTTTGTGAAGTTTCAAACTTTCAATGTTCCTCCAAAAGTTGCAGACTTCGTTAGTGTATTTTGATGTCATTCTTTGGTATACTTTTAAAACTTGTAGGTGGCTTTTGGGTTATGATATATCTGAACCTGAGAAGCATACTCCGGGAAAGACTGACATTCTCAAATCGGAGTGAGTTGGCTACTGAGTGTCTGTTTGCTTTTTCGTTTGGTTTAGCTTACTATCTAACTATGAGCTCTTGGTCTTATTTTTCTTGTTTTCTTTGTCAGGTTCCTCCCTGAATCTTTTCTCAGGGAAGATGATGTAGGTCTCTCTCAGTTACCCTCTATATATATGAGTGTTATTAGCTGTTTTTTTTTCCAGTGCTATCTTTTGCCTTCACAAGTCTTTTTTTTCTCGTTTACCCTCTGTTGCTATTCCAGATATTCTACGAGACAATAAAATCACATGTCGAAGAAGCATTTGGAATTTGCAAGAATAAAGAAGTATTTGCTGTTCAACAAAAGGAGTCAAAGTTCTGTACTAAAGAAGTTGTTAGAAAGCTTGACAGGAATCTTGATTCTTTGACGAGTAAAGGTCTTTATCTTATTGCAATGATAATTACAGAAGGCTCCACTTCATTTGAGAAGACTCGATGGAAAATGAAAGAGGTTATCAGGGAATCGTTCAGAGATTTCAAAAAGATTAAGGACAATGATATTGGCAAGGCAGATATGTTTAAGCAGCTGCATCAAATTCTTAATGATTTGGAAAATTTCCGGAAAGATTCCAGGATAGATTTGGCGCCACCCACCTTTCAGTCACATAGTGATGCTGCAATGAATGTACTTGATGAGCTAGATAAGCTGTCAACTCAGACCTTACTTGCAATGAAAAGGAAACTTCAAGGTTCAAGTATAATACCTCAACTGAAAACCAGTAGATGTGGTCAAAGTCGAAGTAATCTTATAAACCAAGTGCAACAAGCTAGCAAGAATATGCTCTCAGAACTTTCTGTAGGGGATAAACTACAGGAGCAATTGGCTAAAGCGATGTCACTAGTAGATTTATCACTTAAGCTAAGTCCTGGCTACAAAACTACCGTTGTCACAGATTTTTTTCAGTTCTCACCTGAAACAAAGAAGCTGCAGAACGAGATAGTGAAGGCAGTCTGGTTACTCGGTAAGGTCAGGTTTCGTGATCTGCAACGGCTGCATCTTTTCTTAGACCCAGAAGCCGAGGTATCAAATGACAGCTTAAGATCAGCAGTCAGAAAAATGTTGATTGAATATCTGTTTGAGTGCAGTGATATGGACGTCATTCCAGAGTCTTTAATGAAAGCTCTTTCGTTGATCAACAGGAGTAAACGGAATGTAGACCATAAGGTATTTCCAAGGGAAGCAGTTGAGGAAGAGACAGAGTGTATATTAAATGTGAGTGCTCAAGTGAAGCAAATATTTTGGCAATGTATTCCACACTATGAGCTCGATCAGGACTTTGGTGATGCTTATATGGAGGACCTAGAAGACAGTGATGATGATGATGATGAGGAGAATTGTAGTCTGTTTGATTCCAAGAACTCTGTTAATATTGAAAGTAGATGCCAAAATATAAAGTATGAAGTCAAAGACACTCGTGATGATGCATTTTCCGCTGATTTTGATCATGAAGAAAGTGGTGCAGAATGCTCGGTTGTGGGTCCTACTGATTCTTCTACATACACAACCAACCAGCACTGCAGCTCCTCTGTTAATAGGGTCGTTACAAGAGATCTGACAGCATATATAACAAGTGTTCATCCTAGGTCTATCTATGTCACTCCCACGTCCAATAAGTCAACACTCATGAGTGATAGACACGACATAGGTACAAGTAAAGTCCGAGTCAAGGTTGAGAGGAATACTGAGATGGAAGTAGATAACCAGTTTAGCTCTCGCTCATTGTTTTCTGTTGAAAACATAAAGACTGATGAGCATGGTGAGCAGAAACCATGCACAAGAAACAGAAACCAGTACCTCGCAGTCCAAGAAATTTCTGATGAGACAAGCTTGGTAGCACATAACCTAATTGGCCGCCTACTAGAGAAATTTGCAGACCAAAAATGTGTAGATTTAGAAGCGGGTGAACGTTCGTATCTTGGAAATGAATCCAGGCTTCAAGAAAATATAGAAGGTAAGGATAAAATGCGCCTTTCTCCTTGTACAAATTCATTCTCCATGTGTTAAATGTCTAAATGAACAGATGAGGCATTCTAAGTTAGAACCTCACTTCACTGCTTTTACTGTACAAAGGTTAGATGATCCTTGTGACATCGCCTTGTTTAACCTTTGAGTTTACTGCTTACTGAAATTCCGCCCTGTGTGTTGTAGTGAGTGAAGAAAAGCCGCAAGATATGTCAGATGAGTCGATCATTTGTACTCTTGTCAAAGAGCTAATGCCCTCCCTTGACACGAGGTATACATTTATTTCCATTTGCTTTCGTTTTTGATATGGAAGCTCCTTATTTACTGTTAAGCACGAGGATGTCAAATCTTCAATGACTGAATATGTGATTTCAACAGTGCCTTGATGAGATTAAAGGAGTTGATGGAGATGAGCTAGCATCAGCAAGTTCTTATCTTTCCTATCGAAGTGAAGTAGCTGTGGAGTGGAGAGAGAAACAACAAAGAATACGATTTTGCATCACACTAATGTAAGAACTAGTGTTCTCTATTTTTATATGCAAGATGAGTAAACAATTGTTTACGGAGTACAACATTAGTTACTTGGATAAACCATCCAACTTTTATTCTCTGATGTGTATAAAACCAAAAAAACATATAGACATTCTTTCGACCCCACTATACCAAAATTGTCTTCCTCTCTTGTGCCTGTCTATAAAAAGCAAACGAATATCTGGAGAAATAGACATCATTCTTCCAAAGGGGGGAAACATACAAAAAGTGTCATAAACCTGTCGCTAGGTAACCGTTGCTACCAGCAGAACTACCTACAGGGGCAGGCAAATCACGAACCAGAAACTTCACAGAGTGTTTACCCATACTGTATAATATCTCCAAGCATTCTTGGAGATCAGAATCTGTAACCAGCATCACCCATTCCTCTTCATCATCCAAGTACTTTAGTTGAAACGACCCATCTTGCAGTTTAAAGCGTTTCCCAACTTCTTTGTAGAGCTGAAGACACCCAACTGATGGCTCGAACTTGAAACGTATGGTATCTTCCCTATAAGTGGCCTTTACGATGAGCGTTCTTGACCCACTCTCGCTGCTATTATTGGTGTGCGTCCTCATTTGGTTCCAATCTTCTACTGAAGATGAGCTTCCAAGCATAACCGTGCCTGAGCCGTTCGATGAATCTGATATGCTGCATGACATGGATTGGTTAGGTTCAATGATACTGCCACTGCATCTGATTGCTATATCTATTCCATCTGCAATTGCCAGAGAGCTTAAGTTGCAAACGTTCTTTATTCCTTCACTGCCATGCAAGCCAGATTGTTCGGCCATCCAAGTCCATGGCTGACCACTAGCATTAACCTCCATGAATGATCCTGCACAAACTGAAAATGGCATAAGATTCGAGTGGCTCCATCTATGATTTTCACTGAATAAAGATGTTCTTACCCAGTTGTGCTTGGTTCGTGGTAGTATCCTCCTCTAACTTAACGGTATTGTCGACAGATTTAGCTTCATGGAGCTCGAACGAGGTATCGTGACTCATATCCTCCTGACTTTTTTCGTGTGCATCGTTAACATGAGAAGATAGACACTTTTGGGTATCAAATTCTTGGATAAAAGGACCAACTGCAATGAATTCGCCTGTTGTTGAGTCAAATTTGAGACCTCCTTCTACACCTTGGACCGAGTCAAGCACTGTCTGTATTTTCCTCAGTGACCTGTTCACTTTGTTAATCTTACGAGATGGCCATCTCATGATCCCATGTTGTCTGCATATCCGTTTTAGTGTAGTTGGACAAACTGCAGAAGAAAAAACCAAAACAAGGTTTACATAGTTTCTCTGGTAATATCATTCAATCCATGCCTTGGAAAATGTGGAAGTTCTCACCACCAAGGCTTTTGGCAGCATCCTTTAGACTCCCAGAAAAATGTTGTTGGAGAACGCTTAGGCTTATTTTTTTCTCTGTAGCGCTTTTCTTCTTCTCTGGTGTTAGAGCTGTGCTCATATCCTATGAAAATATGTAAGAAGAAAATGTCAGTGCTCAATCGAGCCAATTGGTTCTACAGAAAAACCACATTGCATATGTCACAGACCTGCTTTAAAGTGCCTCGAGATACTGTGACACCGTTTTCTTTATGTGAGGACATGACCGAAAATATGCTTCTAGTAGAATTAAATTCAGAATCCAGTGATGTTGTCTGGAAGTTACTCGAACACGTGATCTGCGGGGAATTAGACATTTCTTCACTCCCGAATCCAGGTTTAGTCACTTCTATTTTAGTTGACCCCACTTCTGAAACAGTTCTTAGAGTTCGACAAATTCTCTGCATTGTCCCCGAAAGGCTGTCTAATAGAAGTTGTTGTTCCAAGCTTCCTTTCATATTTACAGGCAAGAATATTTCAAGTATGTAATCATCTTCACCAGTGTAAGTGCTCCTCAGTTTTATAGCAACACCAGCATTCAGACCATATCTTCGAGCATGTTGAACAAGAGGATACTCACCGATGTCATAGGCCTTCACATCAGAAGAAAAGGACGGCTGGTTGGATATGAATGCTTTACCAACAATTCCTTCCTTATCCCTTAGACAATGCTCCATACATGCGTGCACAAAGCCTTCCATCTCCACATCATTCACATAACAAGCTGTTTCTTCTATGCAAAGAACACATTTTTCACCGGAAATTGGTCCAGATACCCTTCCATACTGATCATTTCTACAAGGAATCCAGGCAAGAGCTAGGGGCAACTTGTGTGCATGACACACTGCTCGGAGAACATCTTGTATTTCAGCTAAGGCATCTCTTTGCTTACTTGAAAGGCACTGGAAAGGACAAATACTATATTATTGAGGCATCAAATAACGAGAGTTGATAGTTTGTATTGTTTTTGTTTAGTTCAGATGATACCTGAGGGCGAGGGACAGCTGATGTCCGTAAGTTTACGGCCTGAAAAAGAAAAGGAAAACATGAATCTCTCTGCCAATACTATTCCTTATGATATATTTTCAACACTTTTGGTACGATACAAGGAATCAATAGCTGCGTTTTGTAACCTCAGGTCGCAACCAGAACAAACTGTCTCCAGAGCTGCCCTGGATGCTTTCATCGACACAGGCAGAGGACTCAGGCAGGTTTTATGCCAACAAAGATTCTCAGACCCTAAATCAAGCTTGAATAAGAATTAAAATTGTTTTATGCACTTGCAGCTGCAAAAAAACATCAAAATCCAGTTGTTCAAGATAAAATTGACACAAGTTCTCTATGTTTTTTTGGTTTTTGCCTATAAATTTTGGAAGAAGCAACCAGATAAAATCTTTTCTTTTGTCTTTAGACCTCATTTGTACCAGCTAACAGGTGTTTAACGTGATAAACAATGTTCTGCGTGAGAATAAAATAATCACAGAGAAACTTTAGTCTGGGAAAGCAAATAATGAAATACAGCAAACAAGGTGGCAGCAGTAATCCACACAAACACACAGACAAGCAAAGAGAGACAATATAAGAGAGTGTGAGAAAGAAACAAAGTGAATCAACCTGAAGAGCACGGCAAACAGAGTCCATCTCCATATTAAAATTTGGTTTCTCCTTGTATGTGACGAGTTCCATGACAGCACAACAAGATGTCCCAGAACCTTCAAGGATAGGTATTGCAATGGAACCATGGACTTCATTATCAATTGCATGCTTCATGCGCAGGTACTCATCTGTCTTGTAATACATCACGCTTGATGTCCATTCGGGTACTCCCGAGATAAAGACTCGTCCAGGAAGACCGGGAAAAGAACATTGGTTTGCTTCAGCAGCAAAAGTATATTTCCTTGACACTTCACGGTATTCAGAAAGCCTTCGATCAAGCAAAAATGCCTGATCACAAGTACTAAGCAAGTACTGGTCTCCTGTCTTAATGGGAGTCCACACTTGTGCTAGAATGCCCTCTCCTGAACCTGTGGACTCCATAAATAAGCTTAATGCCTTAAGCATCTTCTCATCCAGCGAATGGCTCAAGGACCTGGGAATAAAACAGGTAGGAAACCCGTTCTGCTGATTGGTTAATTTGCGTCGTTTACCAATTAACTCATCGCCATCTATTGAACGATGAAACTGAGAGCTCATTTCTTCACCAAAGTAAGAGCTTTCCAAATCATGCAACGAACGTGTGAGAGCGGTAACCTTTGGCTCAGCTGGATGAAACGAAGTGAAAGCTCCAAAAGGCATAGGTTGGGAGGAAGATAGACCGTACTGGGAAAACAAGAGATCAGTCGCAGAAGGACTGCTACACCAAGTGGCAAAAGAGTCGAAATTCATAAGGTCGGAGGAAGAGTTAAGCAGATCATCAGAGATCAAATTCCTAACACCAGAACCAAACGATGAGCTTAAACCATCCATTTGTTCTGTAGGAACATATGAATAGCTAGACCCGTTTCCTGTGGAAGCAAAAGGGTTTTCCATTTCGTTGATGATAAACTTTATTCAAACTGCTACAGTGTGACAATGAGACATCGAAATGAATCACAAAAACATTGTCAGAGAGTAAAGACTGGATCTTTAATTCAAAGCTTGATACTTGAAGATCTAACAGCGAAGCAAATTTAATGTTGAAACCTCCACCAGTAACCTACAACAGAGAAGACGTCATGCTATCAATAAACTTAGGGGAAAGCTTTCAAAGACGACAAATAGCACCGCAAAAAGAAGAAGACAAAAAGCCCAAAATCCCACAAATGCGAAATCAGCAGCACATTCCTTAGCAAACAACAACAACAACAACACAATCTTCTCACCGAATTGCAAAAATCCCAATAAAATTCCAAGGAACAAAAATCTAAAAACCGAAATTCAGAAAAATCTCGGTCACAAAAGAGACGAAAGTCTAAGTTACAAACCTCGAAAATCGAAACTAAAAGCTGGCCAAAAAGTTCAAAACAGAGACGAACTACACGAATGGTCTTCCCAGAGAGAATTTGCGGCGAAGAGAAAGAGTAAAAAAGGAAACTTTGAGCTTTTAAGCTAAAAGTAGAAAGTTGGGTTTGTTTCCACTAGCAGATATACTAAAGAAGCTGGTAAAAGCAGAGTGAAAAAAAGACAGCTTCCATTAATGAAAGACTCGTAAGCTTTTTGCAAGAGAACAAAGTTTCAACTGAAACAGATCGAAACGATATTTTCTTCTCTGTGTCTCTTAGAAGTTTGTTCTTGCGTAAGCAAAATATGAGTCATACACGTGTGACGACGAGATCGTAACTGCGATTTTTTTTTTTTTGGTTGTCCAATAAAATAATATTTTATTCGCAATAAAATATTAATTGGAATCCTTTATAATATGTCAGTGTATGTTTCACAAAGCCGACATTACTGCTAATTATTATAATTAGTAGTATAATTAATTATGTGGGTTAATAAATAGTAATTAATGATAATAATATGCAAGTATTTAATTCATCGTATTCATGTAACGTTTCAGAGTACAATGTGAAAATACTACTCGACATGACTCTGAATTTTTATCCGATTACGCAGATGAACTGATTTAAATATATTTACCATCTACCACTAAATTAAAATGATTTGTAAATTAATATTATCTAGCAACTAAAGTCAAATAACCTACAAAAAAATTCTATTTAATTTTGAACAAAAGTCAAACTACAACTTCTGTAAATTATATTTCGATGAACTGGTTAGGTCTATACCTACTATATTTTATGCTAAAATTTAATTACAGCAAATCGTATAATTTTTATATGATATTTATATTAAATTATATATTAAAATGTTATTAAATCTTATTGTTAACAAAAAAATGTAAATCATCATCTGTTGTCTTAACCTTCAATATCAAACTACAGATATTGTTTGTGCCGTTTTAAAGTACTTGAACAACTCGAGTACGAGTCTCTCATAAGAAAACAAAATCTCAATTAAAATTATAATTAAATCTTAATTTACGGTCAGTTTTTTTATCCATTCAGATAATGTATATGGATGAAAATAAAAATTGATGTTTTTTATATACAATTATTTGATAAAATCATTTAAAATTTTATCAAAATCATTCAAAATTTTATAAAATTTTCTATGAGTTTAATGATGCATTCGAAGGGAGATGAGTTTGTAAAAATAATAAAAAGACTAAAATATCTTTAAAAATTAAAAGCAAATTGAAAAAATTAGGGCTCTTCTCTTCCCGGCTTTTGGTTCTTGTTTTTCGGCTCCCGACTCTTCTTCTCTTGGCTCTTCGGCCTTTTTTTCTCTTCTCTTCTCTTCTTGTCTCTCTTCTCGGCTCTTGATGCTTCTCTTCTCGTTGTCTCAACCATTGGTTCGACCAATAAAATTTTGTAGCAGTTTTAGTGTAAATATAATTTAGATCATAAAAAGATACTTTACTGTAAACATATCATTTTTATTTATTTATTTACATATTATATCAAACCAATTTACGTAAAAAACATAAATTCATCCAAATAGATCATTCTGATGTGATTTTCGGAGGAGGAAAAAAACATCATCCAAAAATATCATTCAGACGCATATCTAAACTGATCATCCGGATGGAACATTTCTATGAACAAAATAACATGCCGTTAGTATTAGGAGATCAAGTAGAGATTAACAGGACCCACTTGTAAATTATATAATTTGCTTAGCGTGAGAACCATATTTGCACGTTAAGATTCGTGATCTATAATATAATGTTGTGATGATGTCATGAATGATCCATTTTCGTCTTGTTCTACATATTCTTTGCATATAATAATGATGAAATCTTAATATACGGTGAATCTTAGCCGTCCGATTAGATTCCATTATTGAGATTCGAATTCTCTTTCACGATTCTATTGAACGTGGAATCTTCAACAATATACAGCTACTCTATATATTGTAAGACTTATTTTATCTCTTTTTCTAATTATTTAATATATATAATTAAAGTATGATGACGTATGTTTATGAAATATCTACTTTATTGTTAAAATACTTTTATGGAATTTAATATTAAGCTGACAAAATTAACATAACTCCACTACACTATGAAAAAAAAAACATGAAATAAAGTGAAACTAGGGCAAACTTTTTGATCTATTTTAAAGTGAAGACTTTTGTTTATACTAAAACATTTTTTTGTCTTCGAATATTTTTTCTGTTTTTTTATTAAATTTTGTCTTCGAATATTCCAACTTTATTATTAACCAATCACATTTTCTATTATATATTAGTCATCCATTTTATGTTTGTAGGAGTAACTCACTGCAACGAAAATGTATGTGTACATTGTGGCAATTATTGGTATATTTGTCAATTTGATATTATTTATTTTGATTTAAAAGATTAATTAGCTATATATAGTGAAATTTCATTGTAATAATATTAAAATATCTACATATTCAGATTTGTATCTTCTAATTATTTTCTTATAAAAGTAGCTAGTATAAAAGCACAATAATAATGATCATATACCTTTTAAAAATTATAATATATATCAAACAAAAATGAAAAATAACTAGCTAGTAATTTTTTCTTTATTTTCATTTTAACAAAAACAAATCTTGGTATACGAAAAAATCCTTTATAGGAATGTCCCTTGACAAAATTGAGATCATAACTATCCAAGCCCAGTAGATAACTGAATGGAAGCCCAACAATATCCTATAGGCCCAATTTTTCTTTCTTTTTTATGGTCATGGTATGTTATTTAATATACTATCTTCCTCTTTTAAAGTAATCACTTTCCATTGACATTGGAAACCCTTTATCTTATTCAACTCATACTATAAATGGAAAAGGAAAATCTTAATTAAAAAAACAAACCTAAGTACTTATATTAGAAACAAATCTAAATCTGTTTATTAATCAAATGATTTATTATTTGACAAAAACAAAACCAAATCTGAACTAATCAATCCATACAATGAAAAGAATGAACTTGACCATACCAATCTGAATTTGATTTTAAATAAATCATTTAAATTTATATAATATTCATATATTAAAAAAATAATAGTTAATTATTAGTGTATAATTTTTTTGTAATACTATAAGTTATTCTATAAATAATTCAGTAAACTCAATTAACATTTTTGAAAATTTTAATTTATAAATCATTGATAAAATTTGTATGAAAAACTTAAAAGATCAATTTTTGAAACAAATTTTTATTCCAAAACATCAATATTTTAGAAATAGAGGGAGTAACACTTAAAATTGAGACGTGAATATTATAATTGCATGATTTTTTTGTCTCTCTATTAATTATACGAATTATGGCACCGACTTTTGGATCGATCCTATAAGAGTAAAACAATTATCAACACACTTCAAATTAGTTTTGAGATTAATATCTTATTAATTTTTGGTTAAGAGTTGTTTGACTATGAACGTAAGCCTAAATAAAAGGAGGAAAAAGAGAAATATATATGTAAAATAAAAATAGAATCGGAAACTTGAGAAAAAAAAGTTCAGAAGAAAAAAAAAACACTTCATCAGGAAAGAGAGAGAGAGAGCGAGAAGAGAAAGACAAAACAAAAAAAAAGGAAAGAACTTTCCGTCGATGGTAAAAATGGAGATCGGAGAAGAATATCCTCCATGACCATTGACGTTAAGGTTCTTCTTTTAGCTTTCTGCATCTAGCATTGTTCTCAAACAATATTAATATGGGTGTTTTGAGAGCGAAATATATTGCTTTAGGAAAGTTTGTAAAGTTTCTGTTTTTTTCTTCTTGTATATCGAAACTTGTTTACCTATCGTAAATGAAATGCAATTAAATCTAAATGATTTATGTGATCTGATCGATGGTTTTATTCATGAATCTGAATCATGTTCGTGTGTTAAGATGACGATAGTTTGTTGATTTGGAAACTTTATATCTAAATTTGTGAAAGATGTGAATTTGGTTAGAGTAAGATCTGTGATTCCCTTGGATTAATGGTGAATTTGATCTGTAACCTTTAGGTTTTAGCTTATTTCGGTAATTGGGTTATGCTAGAAGATCCGAATTGATGTAGATTCTTTTATATTTGGCGTTGTCAATTTTGTTTTTTGTTGCAGAAGAGTTGGGAAGTGAGGACTGATGTGTTCTGGTGGAGGAGGAAAACAATGGAGTTGTGGAAAAGCGAGTGTAGTGAGTTTTCAGAAAGTAGGATCTCTAGTTCGAGATTTGAGCGAGCCTTGTCTTTCACAATCACGGATTCAGGTTGTTATAACTGTAAGATTTTCTCTTCTACCCTTTCTTAATTTCACCATTGACAATCTATTTTTCAATCAAAATTTTTGATGATACATTGTATGACTAAGAATTGATTATTAATGCACAGATCGGCAAAATGCTTAAGCCAGAGAAGTGGCAGGCGTCTTTTGATAGTGAGGGAAGAGTTTCTGGTTTCCAAAAGGCACTCAAGTTAATTATTTTGGGGGTATGTTTTCCCTTTGGCAGAATAATTTGTAACACTTTCGTTATTGATATCAATACGGTCTAATGTATGATTTTTTTATATTAGGGAATCGATCCGTCTATTCGAGCTGAAGTTTGGGAATTTCTCCTTGGTTGTTATGCATTGAGCAGTACCTCTGAGCACCGTAATCAACTTAGGGTAGCCCGAAGGTTAGACTGTTTCATTGAGTTATTGTTTTCTCACAGCTAATAGCATGTCAAGGTTAATCAAAAAGCTTTTACAAGTGTGATTTTAATTTTCTCGCAGGAAGCGATACAATGATTTGCTTAAGCAATGCCAGACGATGCATTCAAGTGTGGGAACTGGTTCACTTGCCTATGTTGTGGGTTCTAAAGTTATGGATATGCGGAAATCTTATAGAGATGACGCAGTCAAGGTTGATAATACAGATGAAAACAGAGAAGAGGCTTGTATAGATAGTAATGATAATGCTAATACTGAAAATCATCATAGTGACTGGAGTAATAATGGTACTGATACATCTCATGTACACAGAAGGGGAAGTTCTAGTGAGTCTGTTGATCTAGTAAGCGGAAGGGAGAGTCCTGAGAGCGTAGTATACAACACATCCTCTTTTGTATCTGGTTCTACTCCATATGGATATGCATCCCCTGACGGTTATTATGACTTTCCCTCGCTACCAGTTACAGATTTGTTTGGGAGGCATAGTTTAGATAAGATAGAGGTTTCTACGCCAGACAAGAACACTTCATTGCAAAGTGAATTAAGATCTGAGGATGAGGGAATGCACAATTTTCGAGTTGATAAGAATGCTGACTTAGTTAGAGAACAGCATAAGTCCACTTCTGAGATCGAAGTGATGCATCCAAATTCTGTTGGACCATCATCTTATTCTGGCCGCAATGCAGAGATAGTTGATGATTTGAGAATATCAGATGTCCCTGAAATGGCATCAGTAAGAGAGACTCCCTCTCGTGTTGGGAATGTCACAGAAGATCGAGTGTCTGAATGGCTTTGGACATTGCATAGAATAGGTAGGAATCATTCCTTGTCTCTTTTGTTTTGAGAACTTGCAGAAACCTTCCTTTTCCTGTCGCAGTTTGCATGTATTCATAGACAACTTTCTTGTTCCTCAGTTGTGGATGTGGTAAGGACGGATAGCCACCTTGAGTTTTATGAGGATCCAGGAAATCTAGGAAGAATGTCGGATATCCTTGCGGTTTATGCTTGGGTTGATCCTGGAACGGGTTATTGCCAAGGTTCCATAGTTCTCAAGTTTTTGATTTTAAAGATATGTTAAATTGAAACTTAATGAAGTTTTATTGGGTTAGGATACTAACTCTTGGGTTGCAAATCTGTTTGTAGGAATGAGTGATTTGGTCTCTCCTTTCGTGGTTCTTTTTGAAGATAATGCGGATGCCTTTTGGTGCTTTGAAATGCTCATAAGAAGAACTGTAAATCTTATGCTTAATTTTTCTTTCGTATTTGTTTCTTCTGGCACTAATGTAAATCATGCCTGAGATGCTTTCGCTATGTGCCTGTTTGTGTAGCGTTCAAATTTCCAAATGGAGGGACCAACTGGCGTGATGGATCAATTGCAATCACTGTGGCACATATTGCAAATCACTGATAAGGATATATTTTCTCACCTATCACGTATTGGTGCTGAAAGTCTTCATTTTGCCTTCCGGATGCTTTTAGTACTTTTCCGACGAGAATTGTCGTTTATTGAAGCTCTCAGGATGTGGGAGGTTTGTAGTTCTTATGTTTGCTTCAAATACTGAGTCTTTTGGTCAGTCTCTGATAGTCATATATTTTTATTTATAGATTTTTTCTTTGATGTAGATGATGTGGGCAGCTGATTATGATGAATCTGTTGCTGAAAGTTTGGAGAATGATTGCTTGGAGCCGTTGGTGATTCAACTTCCTAGAAAATCTGAAGCTGAGGTGAGTGAAGAAACCATAGAGGTTGGAAACGGTAATAGTACAAAGAGAGAACCAACAATTTCAAAGAGTGGGCCAATTCTAAAGAGTAGCGGTTTGTTGTCGAGGAGTGGTTTGCTGCCGAAGAGTGGTCCATTGCCAAAGACTTCTGGTCCACTCTCTGATGATGGTGCACTTAAGTCGCCAACATACTCATATCACTTCTGTGGTTTGACAAGAAGTCTTTGGTCAAGGAATGAGAGAACAACACATGTTCCTTCCATAGTTTCATCTATCAAAAAAGGGGATGGTGCTCTTCCTGTCTTTTGTGTGGCGGCGATTTTAATCATGAATCGACATAAGATCATGAAAGAAACTCGCTCGATTGATGACATGATACAGGTATTTTTTGTGTGTTTTTGTTCTCTTTACAGGTTTAATAGATGAGATGCATCTATACTGATTCACATGATATTTTGCAGATCTTCAATGATAAGGTTCTTGTATTCCGCGTGAGAAGATGCATACGCACAGCCATGAAACTTCGTAGGAAGTTCATGTACAAGGTTGGACATGTTTAATAAAGAAAGCTTTTGGTGCTGGATTATCCTATTTTCTCCATTTAACTTTTAGCGCTTGTTAGAGTCAGGTAATCAAGACTAAGCGCCACACTCAGTCTCAGAATCACAACCAGGTTCATATCCAGCATCAAACCCATATAGAGAGCCAGAAGCGGGTGGAAATTCAGAGCCATGGTGAGAGCCAGAGCCAAACATCAAGCGTCCATCAGAGTCCTGCGGCCCAGAATGGTGACTAGGCAGAATTCTACCTTAACAATATAACAAGATATAATGAAAAGAAGAAAAAGTTTATACACAAGTAGGTCATCTTTGATAGAGGGTTTCGAGAAAGGTTTCCTGTTTGAAGATTCATGCTTTAATCTGTGGCTACGAGATGTTTGACAACTTTTTTGAGGTAACTATTTTCTTCATAGTCTGAATTCATGCATAATGAAATCTTGGATCAAGAAAATTATCATGGCTTGTTGCAAAATAACAGAAAGGTTTTGCAAACAATCTAACATTAACTATGATAAATCTTAATCATTACAAAGAGATCAGAGATTATTCTGTGTATGCAATCAAATACATCTTTATAAATTGCTTTTGTCTTATATTGTTTGGCCTCTTCTTGAAGCTAGCAGGTGAAAGAACTAGCAAGAGATTGAGAAGCTTGTTTAGTTCAATGAGTCTAAGACTCAGAACCAAAGAGGTTAGGCAAATAAATCTCCTTTCTCTTACGTGCGGGAACAATTTTTGACTGCATACCCTTTATACTTATGTGAATATCAGCAAAATTTCTACTTTTTAGAAAAAAGAATCAATCTCCTTTAGCTATAGAGAAGCCTTTTTTTACAGCGATTACAATGTAATAAATGACAACAAATTTATATCTGAAACATAAAGATTTCAGTCTTTCTTCCTGTTGTTTCCAGTTTATACCTTGTGTTTATTCTTCTTGCAATCACAGATATCAGAAAGAGATGGTGCTTTTGTGTTTAGTTTCTACGCCTGCAATCTCTTCGTATCTCACCTTCGTTTTTAGTTAACACATTTATGGCTCCCATCTTGCTTATAGACTGAGCAAAGTTTTTCCGAAAATCCTCAAAACTCTCTGAGAACTCCTCAGAAATTTGCTTGGTGTCGTCATTGTAAAGCAGTTGTTGATCTACTTCTAGTACAGATTTTTTTGATAGAACTCTTGAGTAGAATGAGCTAGTGAAGCTGTGCTTTGAGCCTGAGTCCGGGTTTAGGTACACGAGTGGATCCGTCTGTCCTTTCTTCGTTCTTGGTGGACATAGCTTTGCCATGTCAGAAAGGAAAGACTCGTCCATGGTGGGGCTTGGTTTACCAGTCTTGTTGAAATTGTAGAGGCGGTCAACAATGTGGCTGCAATGCGTTCTGCCCATTGAATGTGATCCTGGTTACAAAGTCTTATTAAGTTTAACCATTCAAACCAAACCAAAAGTTCGTTTTGATTTATTCCAATCCACACTCAAAGAAACTGTAGCTGAATCCAAACCAAACCGGATAAAGATTAACCGAGAAAGAAGAAGGTGATTGACCTAGAAGTGTAGCCATGTCAAGAACATTCAATCCTCTGGATTCAAAGTAAGCAATGGCTTTGTCCCACGAGATGGATGGTGATGGTAGGTCCACGGTTTGCTTATCCGACGTCAAGCCATCTCTCCGGCCTGTGAACACAGGATAAGATGGTGCACCTGCCTGAAGAAAATTATTTCCCACACATAGCTCAGCTGGTCAGTATCAGCTAAAAGAGAAAGAGATATTGTAATGGAAGGAGATATACCATATGAACAGCATCTCGAGTTGCTAGATTTAAGATGTCAGAGCAAGAGACAACACCAGGACATCTTTCTTCCAAGACTATTTTGATTTTGTCTATGAGCAAAAATCCTCCAAGTCCTCTGTTTTGAGGTGCCGTTTTCTCTGAGTTTACACCGTCTAGAAGAACAGATGCATCGCATCCCTATCATTATAGTCACACACATAATGTTAGAGAACTAAACTGATTTCTACAAATCCATACACTGTCTGAGACAGAAGAATCCATTTGGAATCCGTAGACAAGAACAAGGAAACAAATTCACTTACTGAAACAAAGCAGTCAGAGTAAAGGAGACGTAAAAGTTTAGGAGCAATGGTTTTATCCTTCTTATAAACTTGTTCAACTTGGTGCCTAACAAAGTTCTCAACATTCTCACAAGTATTATAGACTTTATAGTAATGCCACGTCAGCTTCTGCATCGACGGTGCCATCACGATGGCCTCGGTCGTCTCCGGGCCGATCCCGGCAGCTCCAACCACCACAGCCGCAAGAAGGATCTGAAACATAACCATCGAACTAGCTTAAGTGTTAAAGGAAGAAGACAAGCTTGTCTTAAAGAGATGTATTGTTGAGTAGTGAAGTAAGTTTATTATATAAAGAGGTTGATATACTTGTCTTAAACAAATTTTTATGGTTTATTTAAATGATTTTTCAAATAAAATTTTATAAAAAGTTTTGAAAGCATAATAATCGGATCTTTGTTGTGAGTTTGTTTAGATACCGTGCAAGTTAAATTGCCAGGCCAATGTCGTCTAGGTCTTTAATAGCCGTCCTCTCTCTATTTTACATATTTTAGGGAATTACATTTTGCTTGAAAATTAAAATACCAATGATTAAACTTTAATTACTTCCATAAATAGCGTGGATTGATATATGAATTTTTTTTTTTTTTTGTCAACTAGCCTAGTAGCATTTAAATCCGCTCATACTACTGCAGGTAAGGGGTTCGATCTCTGGTGCCTTGAAGATTTGTAAAGTGACTACACCACTGGGCCACCTGTCCTCGGCGATATATATGGAAGTTTGAAACTATATTTGAAATACTTTCACAAAATAAAATAAAAAGTAATTTAAAATATGGCAAGATACGATATCAGCAACAAATAACAATATGTCAAGATGTATAAATATACACAAATAACTATAACTTAAAGGCCGAAATTTATGGGATGCACCGTCCGGAATGAATATTAATTTTCTAAAAAAAATTATATTTTGTGATATATATTAATTTAATAATTAAAGTCACGAATATATAAAGGAAAATATAAATTTACAATTTACGTTATGATCATCATATTATGAAGTAACGTGTTAACATGTGATCTTAACTCGGATTTTGCGCGTCGTTTGATTTCCCATGCAGAATTATAATCAGAATCCATTTCTCCTTTTGTTTTTGTACGTCGCATTTTATTTATTTATTTATCACATTATATGCAAAAATTTAATTATATTTTTGATATGTTTTTGGTCTTCTCATGAAATCATAAAACAAGTATAAGTTATTTTACTTTAACAAAAGAATATATAAGTTATTTTTGATAGTATTTGAATTTGGAAAAATAGTAATGTATTATCCCAAATTTGATTGTTTATAAAAATAAATTTTTGTTTGTGGTATCAGAGATATTTATATAGATTCCGTGGTTATGGGATTTGTCAAATTTTGTGTTCGTTGATTCTTTGAATTAAATTATCCGAGTTATGAAAAATAAGTATTTTAGAAAATAATATAAATGAAGATATATACAAATCAAGAAAATTTATACATTAGTTTGTTATTTGTACTTTTCATTCCAATAATGTAGATTTGAGTGGAGTTCGAGATTGTGTTTCTAATTTTATTCAATTAAAAAAGTTTCCAGCATTGTATACACTCATATTCATTTTTTGTTGTCTTATTGTATACTCATATATGAACATATACAGATATTTTATATTTATTAAATGAGTTTATGGTCTACAATAATAATGCACGATTGTTTTCTAACCATTAAAATAGTACTAAAATTAGACCCTTTATAGTTGTCTTGCAATCATAGAATTATTAACTAATTCACAAAATAAATGGTCAAGCTGTATATGAGCATTATAATACATAAACTTTGAGCTTCCAAACCATTTCCAAATAAATTTATGTTACCATTGTATTATTTCCTATTTCAGTCTTATATATCATAACAAACAAATGAAAAAAAAAAAGCCTAGAAAATATAATCTTCTAATACTTTCGTACATATCGTGCATGGCTACATATATTTAAAAATATTTTCGACTATTTTCTGCGACTTTGTTTGTTTAAATTTGTTTTTGTTAGGTAGCTTTCGTGTGTGTTTTAATGGCGAATTCTTTGTGGACAAAAGAAGAGAGAAGTCATCATAAACCCTATTCCTGCAACTCTTCATTACAAGAAACCAGCAAATTTGCAAGTTGGACTTCTGAAGAAGACAAGACTCTGCTTCATTACCTTTCTGAGTAAGTAAATTGTTTAGATTAGAACTCACTTTTAGTTTCATAATCAGGTTTCAAGTGTTGTTGTGTTTATAATATGTTTTCTTGTCTTTTATGAAGATATTCATCAGAATCATCATCACGAATTTCACTTTACACGAAGATCGCAGCTTCTCTTGAGAATAAGACAATCAGAGACGTTGCTCTACGTAGCAAATGGATTGATGTAAAGTCTTCACTTCACCATCTTCAAGTTTGTTTTTCTCTGTTTTGGACTTAATCATCCAATTAAGATTCTCTCTTGTTTATTGTTTTTTCTTGCAGAAGAAGGAAACTGCTAAGAGAAGAAAATTACATCACAATGCTTCAAACCCATCACATGTGTTTTCACAAGCTTCTCTTCCTCAAGAAGATTATGGTAAGTATCGATCTGATTCAATTATTCTCAATGATACTTGTAATATTTTCGATTTGATCTTAACATTTAATGATATGCAGGAATCACCAATGAGCTTCTTAAACATAATAAGCAATTGTTTGATCAAATTTCTGCAAATCTCAAATGTTTGAAGGTAAAGTATATAGATACTTTCTAATACATCAATCTAGATCTCTTGATAATCCAAAATTGCAGGGAAAAGTTTGTTAATCTACCAATTTTTGTTTTCTTACAGCTCACAGACAACTTAATCCTTTTCTCCAAAAGCATTGAAAACATAAGAGAAATTCTTACCAGGTTTCATCAATTTTGCTAATAATAGCATGTCTATGTTGTTCTTTGATTGTTGTTAAGTGTATCATAACTTTCTACTTGATCATACAGCTTGAATGAGAATGTTTCAGAACCAATGAAACATATGCCACCATTACCGGAGAATTTGAATGAAGAGCTATTTTATGCACTATTTTCTCCTTGAAATCTGCAGGTCTTACCATAAAGACAGTTTTGTTGTTGTTGTTCTTTGGATTTTCTCTATCCTTTTAGAACCTTTTTCTAGTTGTTTCCACTGATTTTTTAGGTTTTTTTGTTTAACTCAGCTGACGCCTTAGCTTAGAACCCACGTTTCAACTTTTGTAAATGTATTTTAATTTATCAATTAAGATCATTTGATTGAAGGTTTCTTTCCGGGTTAATTGTTAAAAACAAAATCTAATGATGACAAAATAAGAGAGCAAAAAGTAAAAGTCCAAAAACGATTATAATTTATGAGAAGCAATTGAGAAAGAAATTGTCTTTGGAGAAATATGATTAAATGACATTTCTATTGACGTTCTCACCCATGTAGAATATGAGAACAATCCATAATTTTAAATTATAAATCAATCTTTATTGATCTAACTATTAATAAAAATAAATATTTTTAGATATTTTTAGATTTTTTTCTATTTGAATATCTATAAAAGTTGTTCTTTTATAATCACATCTTATCTTCGTCCAATACTTATGTTTATAGTCTACAACAATATTGCAAAATTATTTTGTAACATTAAAAGTAATTTAAATTAGATCCTATTAGTTTGTCTTTCCAATTATAGAAAAACTAACTAATTCACAAAATAAATTGAGCTTTATACATTGAGATTCCTTTAATTTATCATGAATGATTAATTCAAACTATAAACTCTAGCTAAAATTATTGGATTCCAATAAATATTCTCTTCTTTCAGTTTTTTATATAACAAATTTAAAAGCTGAATTGCTATCAGTCTAATGGTTAGGATAATCTAGCTAATAACTCAGACATCAGGTTCGATTCCTCTCTACTATACTATTAGATTAAAAAAAGATTTTACGGGCTTCAGATTATAGATTAGGTCTTGTCGATCCGGTTGAAAAAATTAAAAAAATTAGGAAATATAATTCAAAATTTTATATATTGGTTACAATATATTAATTACCTTCCCTTTATTTCGCAGAGTCGTTTTACACACCAAGAATTCCAAATACCAATCTTCGTACTCCGTTTTCATCTTTGCAAATAAGAACATCAAGTTTTTCTGCAATATCTGTTTGTTTTTTTTGTTAGGAGCTTTCAAATTTGATGGCGAATCCTTTGTCTATAAACAAACGAGAGGAGTCATGATAAACCCTTGCTACTAGATATCCCAATGATGAAACATTGCTCGTGAATTTCCTTGATTTGGACCCCTGAAGAAGATAAACTTCTACATTATGGCCTTGCTTGGTTTGTGAATTCTTTTTATCATAATTAACTTATAATTACACAATTAGGTTTTAAATTTTGTTGTTCTGATGATTATTTCATCTTTTTCATGAAGTTTTCCACCTGATTCATTATCTCCTATTAAAAGTTACATGAATATCGCGAAATTCATTAATAATAAGAACATCTGCTCTAGGTTGCAGATATCTAGAAGTAAAGTCTTCATCATCTTCAGGTTTGGTTTTTGTTTTCTTCATCAGGTTTGGTTGCACTGATTCTTTTGAATGTTTATGAGATATGATCATTAAAGACTTTAATTTAATAATATGCAGAAATCACTAGTGAGCTTCTTATAAGTAATAAGCACTATTTTGATATGATTTTTGCAAATCTCAAAGCTTTTAAGGTAAGTAAAACAAAACCCTTCAAATTCATGAATCTATATATCTTGTAACACCAAGGAAATATTTTTTTAGTTTCCATTTCTGTTTTCTTAAAGCTCAAAGAAAACATAATCTTTTTCTCCAAAAGTTTGGAAAGCATCAGAAAGATTTCTAACAAGTATGTAATGTTTCATCAGTTGTTTTTATGTTGTTTTCTTTATTGATTAAAGTATAGAAAAGGGTGTTTCATGATTTTGTTTTTAATCATACAGGTTAAATGAAACTCTGTTAGAGCCGATGATGTGTATGCCACCATTACCGGAGAATCTGAAGGAAGACTTGTTTTTGTCAATTTTATTTAGTGATTTCAATTTATGAAACCTATTCTAGATTCTCAAGATTTGGTTTTCTGGATTCTCTCAGTAGGATTACTAGCTTAGAAACAAGTTTTGATTTTTGTAATTGTACTTTATCAATCATATGATCATTTGATTGAAGTTTCTTTCTGGTTATATGTAAGTCATCTTATTTCTTCATTTTCGTGTTTAGAAAAAGAAAAGAACCATTTTTTTTTGCTTCAGAATCAGATTCACAAATGGAGGGCCCGTTTGAACTCTTCAAGTCAAAGTATTGAACTTTGTTTTTGTGAGTAAAAATGGATAGGCTGAGAGATTTTGTAAAGGAAATGGTAAAATTCACACTTGATTACCGTGTAGAATTTGATTTAGAGCTTAGTGGTGATTTTTGCTCCGGTCTTCTTTCCGACGAATCCATTCCTCTCGCCAGTGAAGGAATAGAATCAACTTTTTACGCTTTCCTGAACCGATTTGTTTCCCTTTGAATCAATCTGTTTTCTTTCGGTGCAGATAGCGTAGAAGCTTTTGCAGGTGTTCCTGATTATCCTTTGTACAAGCGTCTTGCTTTGGGTATACTGAAATCGATTGATTCTGGTTCGTTCTGTGAAACTTTTGAGAAAGTTTCGTTGGTGAAGGAGGTGAGCTGGTTGAAAGATAGTGAGGAAGAATGGAGGAAGTCGATAATCCAAAAGGGTTCCGAGTTAGTCAATGTGAGTGATGAATAGTAAATTATACTTCTACAGCAAAATAAAATTGGTTGATTAATTATGACTCAGTTGTGAATTTGAAGATCTTTTCTGCGTAGAAGTCTGTAAATTTGATTGGTGTTATCACCAATGCTTAGCTTTTGGTTTGCTTATGATTGTTGGAGCTTTGTGTTCGCTTTTGCAATACTCTAACAGGCCTTGAAGGATATAGCTTGCGAGCTCCACATTCAAGAGCCCTTATTCTCCCTTGTGAAAGGTTCAAACTTCCTTTTTGAATGCCTGAAAATTTTGTTCAAAGTGACAAGAGTCTTGATCTGATCTTGGGTTACTTTGATTTGAATGGATACATTAGATGGCATTAAAACAGTTGAAGCAAGGTTTTTTGATGCTGAGTATGATAGGTATGATGAGTAGTGAAAAGTTACTGAGTATGATAACTTCTGTGTCTCTTGTCTTCACAAATGTTGTTTGATATCCTCAGACTTGAACGAAGAGGTTCGATGGTTATGATAAATAAATGTCTCATGTTTGAAGTCCTGGTGAGATTGACTGTTGACATCATTTTCTTTCGCTTTCATGATTTCCTAAATTTTTTTCTCTAATAGATTCTCTCTAATGTTGACACATAGGAAGTTCAGCAATACTCGTCCTTTTATGAGCTATTGAAACAAGAGAGTCCAGAGAAAGTGTTTCCTGGCATTAAAACAGTGGAAGAAGGTAGGCTTTTTAATATAGACCCTTAGCCATTAGCTTCTTTGTAAGTTCTGTTTCAAACATTTTATAATTCACAGGTCTGCAAATGTTTGAAAAGTTGTATGATTTTGATCAAGAAAATATCAATGGTGTTGTGGCAATCCATCTTACTAAATCTGTTTCTCAGCCTTGTGTTGCTTTGGCTCACATACTCTCTGTGAGTTTGAGTTTCACCTACTTTCTTCTGTGATTTATGACTCATATTCTTGTTCTCTTTTGAGTTTCTTACAAAAACTAAAATCTAAAATTGCAGGGCTTAAGTTACATTGGTGTACAAAGCCTTCTTGGTCTTTCTCACACAACTGGATCAGTTTTGTATGCTCTGCCTCCCCCAAAATCAGTTCTTCTCTCTTCATACATGCTTCCATATAAACCAAAGGTACCACAAAAGCTAAGATATAGTTCGATTCATAAATCAAGTGTATTATTACATCATAGTGAATCCTTTTGGGAATATCTAAGCTGTGTGTGTGAATACAATTTAGAATCTTTGTATTTCTATTTTGTTGAGATAAAAGGTTGTAGATTAAGCCATGGAGCTAGAGCACTAGCCAAGCATGTTGATAGAAGTAGCGATGGATTTTGGGGTGTTCTTCATGGAACAGGTAAGTAGCATTGTAGCAAAGATTCCTCGTTTGATGATGCATTTCTTTATATTAATTTTGTTCTTCATTCTTTCAGATTCAGATAAAAATAGGATTTCTATGGACATTATCAATCATTTCATTTGCCATTGTTGCTGGATGAACATACATATTGTTCCACCACATGGAGAAGTGTTTGAGATAAGAGTAGCTCAAGGCTACGGAGCACGTTGGTCTCGAGATGGAACCAAAGTATGTAGCATTAAGACTCAGAAAGATTTGATTTCAGACTTTAACCTTAAGTTTATTCAAACAAATTTTTACCAATCCATTGGATTTTGTTGAAAGTGTTCTGTTTCTGGTTCTCTTTTTGGCAGTTCATTGGATTTCTTGAGCCTTACACGGAAGATGGTCACTCCATGGCCTGGAAGCATTAAGATCACACCATCTCTGAGTCTTTAGGCCTCAGTGGAGTTTCTTCTGTAGCTAAACCAGTGTAGATTTCAACAAGTGTAAATTTTTAATGTTTCCTTTTTATTGTGACAAAATAATGTCATTCTAATGGATTTTGTTGTTGATTTAATGATTTTGTTATGATTAGGGTATGATGAAGGTGAAATGAAAACAAAGCGACCAAAATGTAAGAAACACCGTAAAATTGAGCAAAACTGAAATGGATCTTAAAAGTCTCAGAAACTTTCAATTGTATTTTAATTGGGCCTAGAGCCCAATATGGAATTTGTAAGATAACTTGGGCTTAAGGGTAAATATGGAAATTTACAGATACATAATTCTAGGGTTTCTTCTGAATAAAAGTTTTCAGAGATCTCTTTATATCTTAGCGACGGAGTTTTCTCGGTTTTGTTCTTGATCCGTAGATTGAAGGCGGCTAGTTTCAACCAAATTCCACAATGGTACCTTTGATTCTGGGTTTTTCGATTACGTTTAATCTAGAGATGAAATCGCTAATATTAATAGCTTAGTTTCGTAGCTTGTTTGTAAATCTTCATAGTGTAGTAGTGTCTTTGCTTCTGTGTCGTGAAGTTCTTAGAAATGTTGATTCTTTGCATCATATCAGCTATTATTATCACTTTTATAATTTAAGGTTTGTAAATTTCTGTGAAATTTGCATGAATGTATCTAAAATCGAGTTTTGATTTTAGTTAGTGAAGTATTTCCTTAATTTCGTTTGATCATCATCATTATGCTGTGAATTTCATTTTGATTGAATTGGATATTTCTGGTGATAAATGTTGCAGCCTAAGCAAATCCACGAGATCAAGGACTTCCTTCTGACAGCTAGAAGGAAAGATGCACGATCTGTGAAGATCAAGAGAAGCAAGGACGTTGTTAAGTTTAAGGTCAGGTGCTCTTCGTACCTCTACACGCTTTGCGTCTTTGACCAAGAGAAAGCTGATAAGCTTAAGCAGTCTCTTCCTCCAGGTTCATAATCTTAACTCATCTTACTTTTGTTGCTCTACATTGCAAAATTCTCACACTTTAGATCATTTCAAAACATGAACATTGCTTGGTTTTGGCATTTAGATCATAAGCTTGGCTTTTGTTGATTGCATTGCCTGTGTAAATCTTATTACTTGCAATCACCTGAAAACCTAACAGAGTTAGATTTTGATTCCTTCAATCTAAATAATTGAAACCTTGTCAATATTTGATAAATGGATTTGAATGCTAAAGCTAGACTTGCCTTGGCTTTAGTTTGTAACTATGCTTATGTTTTTAGGTTTGAGTGTGCAAGACCTTTGAAGATGAATCAAAGCTTCAGCAAACGGGAATTTTCTTAGGAGAATTTATTTTGTGTATCGTTAAATTATGTTCAGACTTATCCAGTTTGAGTGTGCTTTTGGATTGATTCAGTCTGAAAAATCAAATATGTTCTCAATTCTGGATTCAGTTTCGACTCTTACAATCACATACCTTGCAACGAATCAAAATCACATTCATCAAATGAATCGTAGCTAAAACTTCTGTTCCTGACCAAAAAAAAGAAAAAACTTTATATCATCTTCTGTCCTAGATGTGGACATAATATCGGAAATCCAGAACTCGACCGAAATTTATAAAATATCTGAACGGGTTTTATATTATGAAAGTACGGATAGCCAAACCCGATCAGGTAAAACCCGAAACCTGAACGGTTATCCCAAATAACCGAAATATAACATATTTACATAAATATTAAAAATTATAATTACAAATCTAAATAAAAATCAATTTATAAACCATATAACAAAATAAAATTGAAATATTAAATATTTAAATAAATTATAAATTTTAAGGCTACTTTTTGAAAATATTTTGATTAAAAAGTTAGTTAAAAAATTGAATACCCGAACCTGATCCGAACCAAAATCAAAATTTAATATCCGAACCCGATCCAAACCTGAAATATAATACCCGAATCTGCGAAAATATCCGAACGGATCTTATATAGACAAATCTGAAATATTCGAAAAGATCCGATCAGATCGGGTCTGGATACCCGAATGTCCTGTTCTGTCCAATAATTCTTCAGTATCCCCACAAAGTTTCAATATGTCGGAATAGTCCCAAAACTTGAATTGAATTCATTCATATTTGTAATTTGTAGTATCATCCTTAAAGTGTTTACGCAGATCAAGTGTTTGGAAAAATAAAGAACAATTCATAACTTTAGGGACCAGTTCCAGTTGGAGTTTGGGCTTTATGAGACACTTGTTGGCCTTTCGACCAGCTTTTGTCTCAAACAAAAACAATGTCTCCAATCTCCATTTAGTTTTTCTTTCTCAGTCATCATTATTAGCTAGCTTAGCTTTAGGTCAACTTTAAACTAATCAACTTCGACCTGAATATCACGATTATCAAAGCTGAGTGCGTGTAAAGAGTGTCCATGTCGGTCACAATTATGACTGTAACATTCACTTTTTATTGCGTTCTAATTTTTATATATCGAAACGATAAATCGTTAATGTCTAATTCTTTACGCTTAATCCAAAGATCATGACTAAAACTAATTACCTTTAGAGAAAAAAGTTAACGGCAACAAAGATTTGACATATTGCTTAGTGTAATTAACTTCTTACTATGAACATACACAACTTCAATATATAATGATTTATATTACATGTAGCAGATGTCTTATGCGAAAAAAGTCACTTAAATGGAACCTCCTCATTACAAAAAAAACATATTATATTAAATTGTCACTAACTACTTAAGCCAATCATATATACGATATATTGTCGTCTACAAATAGATATAAAATTGTATGAAAAAGAACCTTATTTCCTTTAAAAATTCCTAAAATAAAAAGAATGTATGCTGCTTTGAAGTTTGAAATATTTTAATATGTGATTAATTTTTCATTGTTTTCTATTTGGTCAAGTAATTAAATTTCCATTTTATAATGTCGTTTAAAAGAATTACGTTGTTATATACGATATTATATATTAGTAATCTGAAGTTAGCTTATCTATGAGATTTGTTAATCTAATCCTTAACAAAAGTGGTAGCTAGTTTTTTCAAAAAATAGTAAATATTGACCAAATGGAATTTTCTTTTTCTGTTTTTTTCGTCTACCCAAAAGGGAATCTAATCAAGGAAAAACAAGAAGAAAATTAATATTTTTTTTCTGTTAACGGTATATTATATTGAGTCATAACTAGCTAATCCAATAATCAATTTTATCTAGCGGAAACTTAATTTCTGGTTATACAAATAAACTGTTTTAAATGCACTTACGGTCAGTCACTAAAATAATAGGTATTTGCAAGAAAATCAACCATTTAACAAAAACATATAGTAACATAACATATAGTCCAAATTTATCTACATTTTTTTAACAGTATATCAATTACAAAATTAATAAAAGTAGTTAATTCCACTTGGTTAAATATTTATAACCAGTTTATATAAATAATGATAACACGGAACAATTTATTGAGGGATTTAGTAGTTGAGCTATAAATATTTGACAAAAAAAAACAAAAAAGAAAAAAAAAGAGAGTAAAAGCTGTCCCTTGCTCTCTGACGTATTTCCTGTCGAAGTCGCAGACTCGTCATCACAGCTCAGGCCAAACTCTGGAGGATTTTGTACGCGCAAAATCTCTATCTCTCTCTTTTCC
>JAKUCM010002342.1:0-33124 GCA_023374145.1 Lepidium sativum | reverse complement strand
GAAAAAGTGTCTCTATTTCTTACTGGAATTGACCCTCGTACTGGCTCCCGAATAGGTGGATCCTCGAACGGGCTAGAAAATAGAAATCCTTTTTTTTGTCATTTGTTTGATTATGTTTATGTGATGTAATAAAATTTTATTTAAAATAAATTATGATTGGGCCATAAATAATATATCCCACCATATTTTGAAACAGAGCTAATACGATCGTTAAATGAGCCTATGAAAGCTCAAAGGCAAAAATAATTGGGCCGTATAATGGGCTTAAGATACAGCCACAATCAAATTTGGCAACGTATCGCTAAGCGTACCAGATCGCCTCTCTTTCATGAAAGGATTTCAAAAGTGTCAAAAAGCAGAGCAAATCTAGAACAACAGAAGCAGCTCGATTATAATTTTGATCATTCGGCAGATGAAATCGAAAGTTAGAGGCTTTTTTAAACGAAGTAAGAGCCATAACATATGTAGACAAATGTTGATTTTAATTACAAATCGCGTAAATGAAGGCAATACAGATTATATACGTTTTAAGGGTTCTTGCACGCATCAACATTCTCCTTTGTTTCACTGAAGAAGATACCAAAGGAATGAAAAGAAAACCAAAGCACATATCTCGAAGAGCAAATGGAGAAAGCACAGAGGAAAGACCAAGAGAATCGAATGAGCTTACATAAATTGCTATCATGTTGGTATTACAGGTACTTGACCAGCAGCCAAATTACAAGAGCAAGACCAACAATTCCAAGCACAGACAAGAGCATGTACATACATGAGCAACCACTTTTCATGCTCTTGTTCATTACCGCAAGGCTCTTTTGCACACGCTGTTCATCATCAAGAAACACAAATACGCCACATTATATTCAAGTCAAGGTTAGTCTATAACAATGGAAGAAATTGCACAGAAGGTACTAGTAGAATATTTCTTGGCATTTTCTATTTGTTAGATTTTAGTCGGCTTCTGTTTCATCGATGATATTAACGAACTGAAGTTATTGATGTTTAGGCCACGAATGGTGAGTGCTTTCAAAAAGGTTTCTAGCTTTAGTTTTTTCAAAAATCCATTTCCTATCCAACTGAGATTTTGACAAAATGATCTTCCTAAAAGATAGACAATCCAAATTCTGATAACTTTTGTAAATTACTAAACAAAATACAAAAACTAATTCCCATTGGTGCCAGTTGCGAATTGGATATTTGAGAGCATGAAAATGTGAGCAAATTGGTTTTTGTATCTTTGAAAGAATGAGAAGAGAAAAGGCGAGAAAAATGAGCCAAATCGGTTGTGATGGAATTAGCATATTGAAACAACGAGAAAATTAAACAAAAGACTAATGTCAACTGATTTTGTATTATTTTAATATTTTGCAAAAACTCTCAAGATCTAGATTACCTGTTTTTTCGAAGATTCATTTTTTTCAAAACCTTAGATTGGTTAAAAGCATTTACTTACCCGTAAGCGAGAATCAGTGACGTCCACATGGTAGTCTAAGTCATCCTGCATGGAAGAATCCAGATTTCCTTAGAATAACAAAAAAAAAAATCAAAGTCAACAGGAAAAACAATAAGCAACAGCAGAGACATACAATAAGCCTTGTCTGCAGAGTGAGCTCCTCATTGACAGCGAGAGCAATGTGTTTGGTACTCATGACTGTTTCCTCCAACTGCTCAAGACCCTCGTCTTGTTCTATTCATTGAAAAGAAACACAATTAAAAGGAAAATTAATACAAAAGCCCATATCATTACTATGATCTTAGAATAATGTTACATACAACAGCTTACCTCTCATAACTTGCCGTTGAAATCCAACAATTCCTTGGTTATCCATGCTAGAGACTCTATTCATTGCATTATCCGGCTTTATTTCTGGCCCAAGCAAGCTGTCTCTATTTGCAAAGTTTGACATGTTCAACGCAGACGCCACCTGATTTGTTTTTGATCTCAAATTTCCCAACATATCCTTGCGACGGTTCATCTCTTTCTCCGAACTGCTTGTTAGCAATTGCATAAATACAAACAATAAAGACATAGGTAAAATCAACATAGAACTTAGTGTTGTTTGACATGGAGTTTAAAAGGCAACCATATTCAAAACGGCTTACATATGCTGCTTCCCAGGAACCTTAACAAGAAGAGATTGCAGACTGTCTAATCGGGTCCCCAAAATGGTGATCTTTCTTCGTATTGCTGAAGCACGACGTTGAGCATCAGGTCCAGTCAACCTGGACGCATTCCTTTCTGACACCATGCCATTTACATCCTCAGAGAGTTTCAAAGCCTCATTGTACTCTCTCACCCATGCATCCGAAGAAGACGCCATTGACCTGAACACAAGTACCTAACTAGTTAAAAGATAACAAAAAGATTAAAAAATTGAAACCTCTACACAGAGATCATCTAAAGAGAATCAGAAGTAACTCCAAGAAGTACATGATCAGGTGGAGTAACAATTAAAGGGGAAAGAACTAGCTGCAACTAGATTCTAGACAATCTCTCTCTTTCAAGCTAAGGGAAATTTCTTACATCAACACAATTCTCAGTACAATTTACATAAACTATGCGAGTCACAATGACAACAACAAATGCAGTTTAGAGAATAAAACGCAATCAGTACAGATACAAAACCTAGACCTTTCTCCAGAAAACTTCAGGCGGAATCAAAAACTTTACTGGTGCGTAAAAGAAAAATTGAGACGGCGGAATTTCCAACTAGATGAGCAAGAAACAAGCTAGTTAGCCCAAAATCAGCGATCCCCATAATCCATAAATTTACAAACAGGGAAGATCGGGAAGATTTCGCGCCGGGAATAATCCCCAAAATCAACAAACCGACGGAATTGACCTAAATTACACAAGTGCAAAGAAATCGAAAACTTACCCTAGAAATGACCAGCACCAGGATCAAACCGTGATTCTCGCGAGTCTTGTACCTTGAAAAAATCGAAACGCGATCGTCGTGAACCAGTCGTAAAGGAAAATAATGATTAGTCTAATATCTCTCTGTAATTCACAACGTTGAATAATTGCTGTTGGTCAAAATTTGAAAGTTGGACTTCGTAAATATAGGTGGATTCAGAAAGTACGAGGATTTGTAGTTGGGTTATTTATGATTTATAACACTAGGCCCATATGCGAAAAGTGAAAATAATTCCTAGTGGATATTAATCTACAAATGATGAGCCTAACTTTCAAAGTAAGGCCCATTTTTTGTCAATATGAAACGACATCGGTTTCTTTGGTCTGGTTCCCACCTCTATGTGAGTAAATTTAGCCATCAACAATAAACATTTGTATTACATTACATATAATGCAGTTTTTTCGAACTTTATAGCCAGCAAAAACAAAATATCTCCATTTACTAGTATTCATAAGAGGAATTTTATTTTACAAAATTTGTAGATTAAATAAGAAAAGAAACTCGAAGAAGAGAATTCGTTGATTGAAGTCAATGCAATACAAGACGGAGCATGAATTCATAATAAAATCTTTTGTAGCGAATAAAAAGTTTTCACATATGAAATACTAGAATCTTGTGTCAGTGATGAAATAGATATGATGCAATTAGTGTGCTTTTATAATAAAAATATAATTATTAGATTTTTGGGATAATGTAAGTTTTATATATTGTGATATATAAAAGCAGTTATGCATTAATAAATAGGAGCGAATGGTCGTTAAATTTGTACGTACACTTAGCCATAATGATGATTATAAAATATGAATATGAGTTTCAGAACATGTTGGTATCTATATGATTAAACCTTCATTAATAAGGGTTTGATGCATGACGTCTTCGTTAAGGCAACGGCACATCTCAATAATAAAGATAAATTCTAATTAATTAATATGGACCATTGCAAAACAGAAACTTTGTAAGTTTCACAAATGGTTACAAAGAGATGAGTTACCGTGAGAATCCAATGTTTTTATGTGTTTCATGTAAAATTACATGAAATTTAGGAAATTTAAGTTAACCAATAATCATATTTGTATTATTTAAAGTTTGGTAAGAAAAGAGAAAATGGCTCAAGTTTTTTGGTTCGAATCTCAAGAGGCTGGTTAAGTCAGACGAGGGACCTTGAATTGTGGATTTGGTGTTGGACCATCACGTGCTCTCTTCCACGCCCTTTAAGGGTTTTTGCTTCTTCTATTCTCTATTGCACGTGCCACTCTTCCTCCTACGTACGGTTTCTAATTCTTCTTCTAATATTCCTTTTGTCAAACACTCGAAATTTGTTTGTATATTGACTTTTTTGTTAAATCATATGAATGATTTAGTCATATAATAAGAACTATATTTTCAGGAAATTGTTTTCATAATTTACAAGATTCCCCCATATCTTTCATACAAATATAAATTATGATTTAATGGAAAGTGGGATGGTGTAAAATCATGTAAATTACAAATTTTCAAGGGAATAAATGATGAAATTCTACTATTTGCAGAACCTTAATAATGTATATGTGTGTTTTGAATTAGTAATTATGTATTAATATATATGAAAATTTTGAGCAAAAGTAATATATGAAAATTGTCATCTTAACACTATAAGAATGGGAAGGCCAATCTGACGGTAGAACCCGTCAATAGTGGTAAGAAAAAGGTCATTTCCGACCAATATTGACAGCTTAAAGGTTGTAGGTTTGAGATGGTCGGAAAGCAAAATTGTGTCAAAAACGGTCGGTAATTTCCCACTACAAGAAATCTGTCAGTAGTGGTCGGTTCATCGTAGTCGGTTATAGTCGGAAACAACGGTCGAAAGAAGTCAGTAATTTCCTACTACAAAGTCTGCGTCAGTAAAGGTCGGTTTGTGGCAGAAGGGTTTGGTCGGTACAGCCCGTCAGTAGCCGTTGGTCCGAACCGACCACTTCCGACCACTCTGAAGAGCCGCCGATTACGGTCAGACACGAGCGTAGTCTGAAGATGTCGGTTATTACCGACCACTACCGACCGACTACCAATGTTATTTTTTCCCGCGTTTTTTAGTAACGTTTTACTATAAATTTTTAATTTTAAAAATTAAAAATTAAATCCAAAATTATAAATTTTAAAATGTAGGAAGAATTAAAAAAATATTTACAAAATCCGGAAATGTTAGTACGAGAAACGAAATATTTACACGATTGTTTTTATAATGTCAAACAAGTTCACTGGAGGAGAATCTGAAAGAGAATTTCCGAGGACCGAGAAACTCTGGAAAATAGCTTGGAATTTTGCTAGTTCGGCCATCTGTTCCTTCTGCACCCTCTCAAAGTCCTGGAATCTGGAATTGTTTTCCGCAAGCTGACGCTCCATGACTTCTTGCTTTTCTCGTAGCTGAGTCAGCTCTTCCCGCTCTTGCTGTGATAAATGGCTTTGCGGGACACGGGTAGAGAAGCCGTCAGAGGTAACCAAGTTCCCAAGGCCGAAGGGATGACTCTTAGTACGAGGAGTAGACTGAAAAAATAAAATTTGATTACGAAGTAAAAAGAATTAAAATATGAAATTTTATTAAATATTTAAAATACCTCAGTAACAAGTTGGTCTATTTCTTCTCGGGATAATTGAGAAGAGCTTCCTTTACCTGCTTGACTGCGCTGGGTGAGGATGTCGTCCCACTTTCGCCTGACTTTCGCGAGGACGTCGAGGACCTTCTTGTCCTCCACCACATTTGTCTTCTTGTTGGTGTGGGTATCCTCCATGAGTAAGAACAAATCAGGTTCTTCGCCAAGTTGTGAAGCCTTAGTAAAAAATTTAGTATAAATATTAGTAAAAATAAATAAAGGTTGTAAGTATTAAAAAAAATGAAATACCAATAGACGTACCAGAATGCGGGATCGTTGCTCATAAGTCTGAGCACCGTTGTTGTGGGTAGTGATGCCAAATCCTCCGCGATCGCTCCTCCGATTGGTAGTGTTTCTAGTCACCACCTTTTGGGTTTCCTCGCACTCCTAGTACACGATGAACTCTCTAAAGCGTTCTGGATTGCAATGTATAGGAACCTCGCCTTTTCCGCCTTTCCAGAACTTCTTCCACTCGTGTATGTTGTTCTTGTACGAGGTGCTACACTGCTTGTCAAACTCCTCGGACACGGAGAGTCAACACAACTTCCCAATTGTAGTCTTGCTACAAAACAATAATATGACTAATTAAAAAACATTAATATAATTAAAAAATTTTAAATGCACGAGAAGGTAAATATACATTACCGTGAACTGTTTGAACCAACTCTCCTTCAATGCTTGCGGGAAATCCTTGTATTTAGGATACGCAAAGGGGAGCTGATGATGGATCATCCGCAAAATTGATTTTCTAATCCCCTTGTCGTACCGAAACCTACAAAAAATATAAAACATTTGGCTATTGTAAAAAGAAATGGAATTAAATATGAAAGTTAATTACAAACTTACCAAGGACCTCCGGATGTTGGATCGAGCTTTGGTAGGTGACCACGACCTTCTGCAGTAAGAAGTTGCTCGATAGTTAGAGTCGCGATTGTGCCCAGAGGTTGTGATTCTGGAACTGATCGCGAGCTGGGGGTGGGACTTTGAGTCTGATCGGAGTCAATGCCATGGGCAGACTGTCTCAGGCGCTGGAAATCACTGTAGCTAGCCCTGCAGAAGACGATAGGAATAACAAAACAACACAAAATAGTAGTGCATGGAAATTTTTATTAAAATATTGTGTTTTCTCCTAAGAAAGATAGTAAAAGTGTAGTAAACTTGTCAAAAAGTAGAATTGAATTAGAAAAAAATTATTATCCCACAATTAAAAACAATTACTAGTGTCTTATTTAAAATTTTGATAGATTTAGAAAAAATACGATTAATTTAAAATTAATTAATAATGGTTTATAAATAATTACAATATATTTTTAAAAATATTAGGTATGATTCATAAAAAATTACAATTGCATTAAAAAAAATTACGAATTATTTTTAAATAAATTACGATTGATTTATAAAACAATTACGAGTGATTTAAAAAAATTACGATTGATTTATAAAACAATTACGAGTGATTTATAAAAAATTACGATTAATTTTTAAAAAAATATGATAGATTTTTAAATAAATTACGATTGATTTATAAAAAAATTACGATTGATTTATAAAAAATTACGATTAATTTATTAAAAATTATGATAGATTTTTAAATAAATTACGATTGATTTACAAAAAAAAAATTACAATTTGGTTATAAAAATTTAGCACAAATCCGCCAAACCACCGCAACAATGGCTCACCACCGGAAAACATAATCGATTGATCTAAATAATTACAAAGCAAAACATAAACACCAAGAACATCAACCTTAATCTTCAAAATTTTTTCAAAATTCTCAAAATCAAATAAATCAAAGATCATGACAATCTAACTAGTCTATTGGCAAATTAAAGACATACTCTAAACGAGACTATGATTGAAAATCGAAATGTATGCATCAACTAAGGCTAAACTACCGGATTCACTAAATCGAAATGTAAGTGAAATTGAGAGTGATTGAGCGATCTACTTACATAGGAAAAGAGATGGGTGGGGTTGAGGGAGCTTCGCCGTCGATCGCCGGCCACCGGGATGCCTCGCCTTCGGAGTCGCCTGCGCAGAAGAAGAAACGATTTCTTGGAGAAGACGAAGTGGAGACGACGTCGATGGTGGTCTTAAAGGTGTACCGATCGGAACCAGTCGGTAACGGTCGGTTAATAAAAAATAATCGACACGTGTTTTCAACGTGTCGATAATGCTTCCTCTTCCCTCCTAAACCGGTCGGTTATTGTCGGTTCTTTCCTACAACTTCCGACCACTTTTTTTTTTTTTTTTTTAATTTAACCAGTCAATAGTGGTCGGTTAAGTAAATTACACGACCTGATTCACGAACGGTTCCCGCTTAATCTTCCCTCCTTATTCGGTCAGTAGTGGTCGGTTATTTCCTTCCATTTCCGACCACTATTTTTTATTTTTTTATTTTTTTAATTCAAATTATCAATGGTCGCATTATGTATACGTAATATGATTTCATCACGACCGGAATGGTATTTTATTGCGAAACATTTTAAGGATACATAACATTTTGGAATCATGAGTGACCAAATATATTTAATTACTCAGTATCAGATCCGCTGTCATCTGACCTAGAATTGTCATTTGAGTCGTAATTCCGACCAAACTCTCTAATCTCTTCGTCTGAATTATCGTGGACAGTAGCATCTTCATGGTGGGTCATATCGACACATAGGTCAATACCGAGTGTATTCTCTAATGATCCAATTGTCCCTGATGTACTTTGCTGCATTGGTTCAGTTTCGAAAACCTCGTTGAGCCTTCCTCTTGGGGGTATGGATGCGACGGTTATCCACCCGTTTCTTCTATTTGAGTTCTGTGGGTATGTGATATAGCAAACTTGGTCTGCCTGTGATGCGAGCACAAGAGGTTCGAACTTTTGTAGCTTTCTTCTTGTGTTATTAGACATGACACCAAACTCATCTACAATAACATCAATACCAACTGTATGATCGTACCAGTCGCAGTAAAAAACAATACACTTCAAGTCCAGCAGTCCAGGATATCGAAATTCCAAAATATCCCGTAACACACCGTAGTATATTGTATCCCCTGACGTCGACGAAACACCGTAATCAGAAGTGGGTCCTCTCATGCCTTCTCTAAGAATCATGAGGATAAGCGCCTCTTATTTGTGCCATGTATACACTATCACAAACATAAATACCATATCAGCGATCATGTCGTGCACATTGCAGATATGATGAATCGTATATCAGTTGGTCAAAAACATAACTCACCGTTCTAGGTCGTCAATCTCGTTGCAGTTATTTGCAATATACAAATGCAAAAGTTTCACCTCTGCAGTAGTTAGTTTTCTTTGTTTTGCTTTCCCACTTAATCGACCTATCTGCGAAAATATATCAGGAACGAATGCTGGATATGTTGGGCGTTCACCACCATCGTCATGGCGAGGTGGTCTTCGGCTCGTTGTTTGCACTGTAGGATGAAACTACATCGAGGAAAAGTTTGACATTTCTTCGTTGATGCTTTGTGCAACAATTGAACCCTCCACTCTGCTAAGGTTTTTAACTTTTTTCTTTAGTTTGAACATGTATCGTTCAAATGAATACATCCATCGATACTGAACTGGCCCTCCCAGCTCTACACCAAAACGAATAGAGTAAAAAAAAATTTATACAATCTATTAATAGGCATAAAGATTTTCTGCATTATAATTACCAGCTTCTCTAGGGAGATGAACCGGAAGATGTTCCATAACATCAAAAAACGATGGTGGAAATATCTTTTCTAGATTACACAAAATAACAAGAATTTTTTCATGCAAACTCTTTATTCCTTCTGTAGTCAGGGTCCGCGCACAAAGGTCGCGAAAAAAAAGCCCCTATACCTGAATTTGTAAGAAAAAAAAGTTTACATGTTATGTTATTAACAACAACTTTCATGTTGTTATAAGGTTTCACATGTATACCTGCTATCGATGCGTGTACATTCCTTGGTAATAGCTAGCTGAATGCAAAAGGGAAAAGACGTTGCATGACCACATGACAATCATGACTTTTCATCCTAAAAAATTTTCCTTCTGAACTATCAACACAATTGCTCAAATTTGATGCGTATCCATCAGGAAATTTCACATCGTGTTTTATCCAATCAAAGAATATTTCCTATATCGCAACAACTTACGTTTACTTTGAGAAATTAATCATATAGTTATTATTATTATACTCTAGAAATGCGTCATACCTTTTTACCGGCATCCAGTCTGAATATAGGGATTGGGCCAACTTTATTGTTCCCGCGTATATGAAGTGATCTTCTATCACAAATTTCGGGTAAGTCTAGTCTAGATTTCATATTGTCTTTCGTTTTCCCCGACACGTTCATGACCGTATTTATTATATTCTCAAAGAAATTTTTCTCAATGTGCATGACGTCTAAACAGTGCCGTAGAATGTGATTTCTCCAGTACGGCAAATCCCAAAAAATACTCTTTTTGTGCCAGTTGTGATACTCCCCTACGCCGTCTACCGGAGAATGACCATTTCCACCACAATCAACAGTTCGCTCAGCACCAAAATCTCTAAGTTGGTTTAAGATCGCTTGTCCATCTGGTTCCGGCGGTGGACCATAAATTACTTTCCGGTTTCGTGTAAATAGTGTCGTGCTTTTCTGATATGGATGTTCTTTATGAAGAAATTGCCAATGACAGTCAAACCAAGATGTCTTTCTCACATGTTTCAATTGGAACGCCTCCATGTTATCTTGACACCACGGACATGAAAGTCTCCCATGTGTTGTCCACCCAGATAACATTCCATAAACAGAGTAATCACTAATAGTCCACATAAGAACTGCTTTCATCTTAAAATTTATCCTGCATGACACATCATATGCATATACCCCAGAGTCCCACAACTGATTAAACTCGTAAATGAGTGGCTGTAAAAATATATCAAGTGATATTCGTGGATGCTCTGGTCCAGGAACAACGACTGTTAAGAATAAGAACTCTGACTTCATACACAGCGATGGTGGTAAATTATAGGGTGTAACAATGACTGGCCATACTGAATATTGCTTCCCGTGTTTCCCAAACGGACTAAACCCATCTGTACTTAACCCGAGATATACATTCCTATTTTCCCCGGAAAAATCGGGATATTTAGTTTGAAAATGTTTCCACGCCTTAGCATCCGATGGGTGTGCGATCTCCCCATGTGAATTATGCTCCCTATGCCATCTCATTGCAGCTGCTGTACGTTCTGACTGATATAACCTCTTCAACTTATCTGCTAGAGGTAAATACCACATTCACTTGTATGGGACCCGTCCTCTACCACTACTTCCTACATACTGAGGTTTACGATAGTAACGACATTGCAGTGCATCTGAATCCGCCCTCTAATAAATCATACAGTTATCTATACAAACATCTATCATTTCATATGGCAATCCAAGGCCTGCAACCAATTTATGTACCTCGGTGTAAGAACCAGGAGCAATATTATCTTGTGGGAGACTCCTCCTAAATAAACTAGCTATCGCATCTACGCATGTCTCTGCTAAATTGTAATTTGTCTTGATATTCATCAAGTCAGTTGCAGTTGATAACGAAGATACGTGTCGTCACAACCACTATATAATGGCTTCTTCGCTGCCTCCAACATATCATAGAATCTTTGGACTTCAAAATTAGGTTCTTCACCTCTATCCCTTCCCTCCTCGAATGTTGGGATATTCTCTCTAAATGAATCGTTCACCATTTGAAATAACCCACAATTGTTCTCCACCTCTACAGTTCCTCTACCACCCAAACAACCTTCGCTATGTCCACGACTACTACCCACATTACCCATTGGTTCAACTATTTCATTAACATTTGATTCCACCCCTATACCAACATCATTATGTTCACTTGTACTAGCAAAGTTAACCATAAATGCGTCCTCCCCATGACAGTACCATACTTTATAGCCATGAATAAAACCTCTACTATATAGATGAACCCATACTTGTTTCACAGTAATAAATCTCATATTACGACATTTTGTACCAGGGCAGTACATCTTACCGGTTTCTAGCGTCAGCCTTTGATTTCCGGTGAATTCCATAAATTGTTTTAGTCCTTCCGCGTAATCGTACGTATGTAATCCTGTTTCTGGATCATTTCTTTCTTGATCCATCCATGCACGAAACCGTATATTTGCCATTATGTTTTTTTTGTGTTTTAAGTGAAGATGGTGAAAATGAAAGAAGGTTGCCGATTATATATAGTGCACATTTCCGACGGCTATTGACGGGTACACCTAATTATACACCTCACCTACTTGCTTTTCCGCGACAAAGACATGTACATGTGCGTAACGTGCTTATTTTACACCGGTTTATGGTCAAAAACGGTGGGAACCGGCAAGTCGTAGGAAGTGGTCGGAAATTTCCCACCGTTTTTGACCTCCTTTTTAATTTTTAAAACTCCGGTCAATTGTGATTGTGGAGTTGTTGAAAATTCCCGACATCGTCTCTACGGTCGGTAATGTGGTCGGTCTTCGACCTCAATACTAGTAGTGTTCGGTCATTAACGGTGGGAAACCCGCTGGTGGTCGGTAGTGGTCGGAAACTTCCCACCGTTTCTGACCTCCTTTTTCATTTTTTTAATTTCGGTCAATTATGGTTGTGGAGTTGTTGGAAATTTCCGACAACGTATTCGCGGTCAGTACCGTGGTCGATTTTGGACCATATTTCTTGTAGTGTAAATATTGAGATGAAAATTCTTATGAAAAGGAAAACAAACAAATAACAAGAACTTGTCATTTTAAATGTTGGGAAACAACATAACTAATACTTGGGAAATAGCCAAATGTCTATTTCATAAATATTTTTACAAGAATTTGAATGGTTACAAACTGTTGTATAGCTCCACGTCATATAATTTAGGGAGAAGTTTTGAGTTATAGATTGTTTTTGCCGATTTACTTTTGACAAAAGAAAACCTAAGTTAAAAAGTATTTAGATTATCTCATAGTTTCTTATGTTAAAACAAATACTGTAGTAACTAACATGGTATGTAAGGAATAAAATTTGAAACTTTGAGGTCATTTATATAAATAAATAACGTTAATACTTGATAATCTAATTACTAATTTTTTAACGAAACTGCACTGAAATTGATGCAATAATAAATTAAGTGGGAGCATAATTCAAGGTACGATACATCATTTTTCTTCCCAACATTTGACTGCAATTTTGAGAGCATAGAAGCTTCAATTCTTGTTTTGTTTTGTTCTTGGGATACATAAACCAGATCTTATATTATACAGTCTACCATGTATTATATAATAATCAATATTTATTATCTCATTAGTTGATTCCTACTTGTTTTCAAAGCAAATCAGTCAGTCTCAATTAAGAACAGCTGTAATCCTTTGTGATTAACAAAGTTAATCCTCATAATCATACTCAAGCTACAAAGAATAATAATGTATCTAACTAATACATGATATGCTTAATTATATATGCAGACTTGGTATATACACCTGATTATGAGTACTAAAATATGTAAAAATGAACAATTTGATGTATAATTTATGAAGTAAATAAATATATTGATTGGATGTATTGAATATATAGTGTCAAGGAAAAGATCGTTATTGGCACATATATATTTGCTAAAATAGTTCGTTTAGTGCTATTTCGAGTTTAAATTATTATTTTTTTGTCAACTAGTTTACTGGGTTTTAAATCTTGCTCCTACTACTGCAGGTAGGGGGTTCGATCTCTGATGCATTGAGAATTTGTAAAGTGACTACATCACTGGGCCACCTGTCCTCGGCGAGTTTAAAATTTTTATTTAAAATTGAAGAAAATAGTGCTAATCCTTCATAATGTTTTCTAATTAACATTTAATCACAAAATCTTCAAATCGCATACCACTTATAAGAAACTAGCTAGATTCTAATTTGTGAGCACGCAAATCAACTTTTAAATAAAAATGTTATGTGACTTATAATATCAGATTATTTGTTTTCAATTTTAAAAAGTTATAATATTAAATAACCCGTATTTTTATTAACAATTGGTGATATCAGATGATCCATATCTTGTAAATTACATAGCACTCTACAAATGGTATTTGTTTTTAGCTCATATGTTCCAATTATATAAAGATTTTATTCTGTGACAAAAAAATAATCTATACATAATTGTCAATACGTAGAATAAAGTAAGCCTCATATATTTCTGTGACCAGCTTTGGTTTGTTAAAAAATAATAGTGGCACTGATCCATAGAAGCCAAGTTGATCTATTTCTCTTTCCTTAACTTTCTATCTCAGAGAAGAAGAAAGAGATAGAGATAGAAACCCTAAACATCGTGCCCTTGAAGTTAAGATATCTTGAGTTCATTTTTGCTTCATTGTCTTCTCTCTTTCATTGTCTTCTACCTCTTGCCTCTAACAGAAGCAATACTTTCCGACCTCCAAGGTTCGTTTTCTTTCCTCATTCATCTTTATATCTTTCATTGTCGTCATCATCACTATCTGCATCTGTATTTATACACACACAATCTTTGACACATTCTCATGTATTATGTGTAGTTTTTACTTCAAACATCTCTCTATATCTTCATTTCTTCTCTTTGATTACTCAAGAACATGACATCTATCATTAAACCTTTAAAGTTTACGAACCAGACAAAGATCGTTCAGATTTCAGAACATTCATGTTTTTCTTGGAACTTTATGTGTTCATATGTAAGAAAAGATCCATATTTTGTTTTTGAAAAGAAATAAGTTTAAGAGTCTTTTTATCATGAATATATATGTGCACGCATGTTGAAACTAGGGTTTTGATTTTTAGCTTTAAATTTAACTCAAAAATCCAATCTATACCTTATGATTTCTTGGATGTTTGTGTCTGGTTGCTCTTGCTTCTACGCCGTTGATGGCTCAGGTTTTTGGGTAAACGGTAAAAGGCTTCCTCTCGCTCTAGTTTTTATGGTTCGATATTCGCCTTTTGTCAACTAATTCCTTCTCCTCCGAGATGTTTTCTTTTATAAAACTTGTTTATCACTTTATTAATTCATGAAACTTTGTCTAGGTTGATAGACCGATGTTATTTACTTCTATGTTTTTTTTTATCTTTGTTTTGTTATGGAACTAAATTGCAGGATCCATCCTTGTATAACTACTAATCGTTTCATTTTAATGAAATATTTACATTCTTAGCAAGAAAAAATGATTTCTTGGAGGTTTACATGGCCAAATCACATACATTGCTCATAAAATACTATTAACATCATTTGTGTTTTTTTTTCTTCCTTTTTTTTGTTTATTAATTAGGGAAAGAGATCAAAAAGGAAAGATCTGTAGTTTACTTAAAGAAGAGAACAGAAAATGGAGATGGGGTCGTCTTCGACGGTGGCTGGAGGAGGACAACTTTCAGTACCTCCGGGATTTAGGTTTCATCCAACGGAGGAGGAGCTTCTTTATTATTACCTCAAAAAAAAAGTTTCTTATGAACCAATTGATTTAGATGTTATTAGAGAAGTTGATCTCAACAAGCTTGAACCTTGGGAACTTAAAGGTAAAATTTCTAATCCCCTTATTATTAACTCTTCAATAACTATAATTATAATCACCACCTAATCCACACATTTAATGTATAATTAATATTTCTTTATAAACATATTATATATAAAAACTAGCACTATTAATATCAAAGAAATTTTGTTTTTGGTCCTGCACAAGACTACAAGTTAGTTGTCAAAGAACAAATACATTGATTGTGGTAATATTGTCTAGGGCTTTGTCTGTTCCTCAGTGTTTCATGATACAATCATTTTCCAGTTTTTGTGGAACTTTGAAGCTTAACAAGCCTGTGTGTATTTGGTATATATACACATTAAGAAAAAGACAATATTTTCTATTAATTCATGTCTTTTAGAGTAGTAAAAGAAGACAAAAAGTGTAACGTCTTATAGTATATGACTACGAATATGGACATAATACTATTATGTGTTAATAATTTAATATCCACAAAATAAGCCAAGTGGTTTTCACATTGCAGACATATAACAACCCTTCGCCATAAGCCATATATATAGTTTGAAAAATCTGTACATTTTTATATTTTTTACAATTAACAAACTTTTTAAATTTTTTATATTGATATATTTGTCGTTGTATTGTAGAAAAATGTAGAATCGGGTCGGGTCCTCAAAATGAGTGGTATTTCTTTAGCCATAAAGACAAGAAATATCCGACTGGGACCCGAACGAACCGGGCTACTGCAGCCGGGTTTTGGAAAGCTACAGGTAGAGACAAATCCATACATCTCAACAACTCTAAGAAGATTGGACTTCGTAAAACTCTTGTCTTCTATACTGGTCGTGCTCCTCATGGCCAAAAAACTGAATGGATCATGCACGAATATCGTTTAGACGATAACGAAAACGAAATCCAGGTATAATATACACTCAAACATTTATAAATTAATAAAGTTTAAGGTTATGATCATTTTAGCAACGTATCAATTATTAATTTATTAATATACTTCTACTGCATTTTCATCCATGTTTGATTTTGAAATTGCGATTATTCTATGTAATAGTGTTTGACTATGAATTATACTTATCAATCTAATTATTAACAAAAATAATTAAATTTTATTATTACTAATTTATTGATATAATAACTAAATTAGAAACTAAATCTAAGATTAAATTTTTTATTAGTGGTTATTAATTTAATAAGTATTAATTTAATTCTTTTACTGTATATCAAAAAAAACTTTTTCATAAGACCATAAATTAATCATTTGTACAATTTGCAGGAAGATGGGTGGGTTGTATGCAGAGTGTTCAAAAAGAAGAACCATTTTAGAGGATTTCATCAAGAGCAAGATCAAGATCAACATCGTCACCAATACATAAACACCAACAATGATCATGATCACCATCATCACATTGACTCCAATTCAAACAATCATTCTCCTATGATCCCACATCCTCTAGATCATGATCAACATCATATGGGACGACAAATCCACATGCCATTACATGAGTTTGCAAACACTTTGTGCCATGGCTCAATGCATCTACCTCATCTCTTTAGCCCTGATTCAGCTGCAGCTCAACCATTTGTGTCATCAATCAACACAACAGACATTGAATGTTCACAGAATCTTCTGAGATTGACTTCTAACAACAATTATGCTGGAGATTGGTCGTTTCTGGATAAATTACTCACTACAAACAACATGAACCAGCAACAACAACAGCAACTGCAGAATCATCAAGCTAAGTGTTTTGGTGATTTGAGTAACAATGATGATAATGATCGAGTTGTTACTCATGACCATTTGGGTAATAACAATGGTGGTTCTTCCTCATCTCCAGTTAATCAAAGGTTTCCATTTCATTACTTGGGAAATGATGCTAATCTTCTCAAGTTCCCTAAGTAGATCAAAGGGTTTGTTTCCATTTGAGAGATCTCATGTTTTTTTCGATTTTATTCTCTTCTTTAGCTGTGGAACTTGACACAACAACCAATCAACTAAACAGGAATCAGTTTGTTTTCAATTTTATAATTTTGTCTTCCGTTCATGATCTTATGTTCTGTCTCTACGAGAACTAATACCGCGTATCACAAATGTGCTTCAAGGTTCAGTTTTGTTTTTACCATCTTTGCACTTCAGAAGTTATATTCACCAACGTAATCATCAGTACCGTGCCTAGCCTTAAAGAGGGGTAATACGAACTTTAGTAAAAAAGGCCCTTTATAATATAATTAAAAAAATTATATTGATAAATCAAAACAAAATTTAAAAAAACAAACAATTAAGACATATTTTTTCTTCTTTCTGTTTCAATAAACTCTTTTACCAAATTTTCATAATCTAAATTTCTAACTAGGTCTCTTTCTATAGATATGATTGCTAAACCATTTAGTCTTTCTTGTGACATAATTGATCGCAAATAAGATTTTATCAACTTTAGTTTTGAAAAACTTCTTTCAGCTGAAGCAACCGAAACTGAAATTGTCAACAAAATCTGATAAGCAATCCATGAGTTTGGATAACAATCTTCCATTCTTTTCAAGTAGTTCAACACTTCAACGGGTTTCTTGCATTCCTCTGGTAAAACATCTTTCAGAACTGTTAGTTCAAAATACAAGTCATCACCTATAACATCTGAATGATTTCCATGTTTTAAAAATACTTCAAGATTGGTACAAGATATCTTCAAGTTATCATCACTTGTTGACTTCAATTTCTCTATAATCAAATAATAAACCAAAGGTTGTGTTTTTACTTTTGAAATTGCTCAAATCTTGTCTTAAGAGAATAGAGAGTTTGATCCATGACTTGGTTGAAATAATTTATTCTAAAGCTCTCTATAAATTCACAGTTTCATCAACTATCTCTGATTTTTCACCAATTTTTCTTTTTCTTTTGATAACACGTTTTTCCTTTATTGAAAATATGGCTTCAATTTCAGTAGACTCTGAAATTACTTTAGCATATGATTTTGCACTCTCAAAACCACTATCTCTATAATTTTGGAAAAAATAAATAGGTCCTTTTAACTCGGAAAATGTAACTTCAATGTTCATGTCTTCGGACTGCAAACTCTTGCTTATAGTGTTGACTGCAAAGAGAACTTTGTACCAAATCACCATAGAGAGTAAAAATTCATAATTTTCAATCCCATGTGTTTCACTTGTCGCAAGACAATCGGCATCAATTTGGGCTTTTGGATCATCACTATTTTCTGCTATATGAATCAAAGCATTTCTTATTTTTGGAGCTTGAAATCTTACTGCCTTGACACATTCAAAATGACTCTCCCACCGAGTTTGCGACAAATTTTTAACTAACAAAGCTCCCACTACATCTTCCAATATCTTTCATCGCTTAGTCGAAGATGCAAATAGATAATAAATTCGCTGAATTATCCCAAAAAATGAAATTGCTTTTGAGAAGCGGTTGCCATATCACTAAGAGCAAGATTAAGACTATGACAACCACATGGTGTATAAAAGGCATGTGGGTTGACGTCAATAAATTTCTTTTGTACTCCTTTATGGTTTCCCTTCATATTAGATATATTATCATATCTTCATACTCTCACATCATCAATACTCAAATTCAGAGCAATCAATACCTAATTAACAATTTATGTTTTAGCTTTTTTAGAAATTTTTATTTTTTTAAAACAAACTAACAATTTTTTTTTTTTGACTTGAAACCTGCCATTACAATTAAATTAAAAGATCTTAACCATTGTGCTACCTTAGATTTTGGTATTAGGAGCCCCAAAAATTTATATATTTGGGGCCCTAGGCAAATGCCTTTTTTGTTAATAGGCACGCCAATGGTAATCATATCCGCTAAAACGTTTTTTTTTGTCCACAAAGATTTTATTATTAAAAATATCCTAAAAATAGGATAAAAATGTACAAGCAATAATACACAAAATGATTCTTTGCAACTACAAGCTAGAAAACCAGCTCAATGATTCGGATCTAGGTTTCACATACAATGAAAATGATAACTTTTATACATCCGGGAAAAAGAATCATATTTGAAATCAAATCGAAAAGCCTGAACTGAGAAGCATCCTACCGCAAATCCAAATCCTGGTTCTGACTAGTCATCAACTATCTTGAGAACACCATATTTCGCTATAGACGTCCCATATAAATCCAATCTTTTCATTTCCTCTACAACCTCTGGACGCTCAGTGATTTTGGTGCATCCACATAGATAAAGCAACTTCAGCTTTTCCAAGTTTCTCAACGTATGAGGAAGATTTTTGAGTCTCTTGCATTCTGACAGGTCGAGAAAAATGAGATTCGGCTTATCACTAATCATTGAAGGCACTTCTTCTATTTGCGTTCCATTCAAGGCCATTTTTTCTATTCCATCTCCAAGCTCTAGGAAAAATATGATGTTGGGACAGTTATAGACCCAAAGAGTTTTGAGTGACTCCAAATTCCCAATGGTATCTGGGAGATTCTTCAATCTCTTGCACTGTGACAACCGGAGATCACTCAGCTTTGAGAGGCGATCAATCGACGTTGGCACTTCTTCAATTGATGTCCCTATCAATCCCAACACTTCAATACGGTTGGAAACAGATGGAAAATCTTTTATACATGTGCAATCATCTAGATCAAGAGTTTTGAGGGAATTCAGGGTGATGATACACGGGATAATCTTGAGCTTCACACATTTTATCATGGAAAGCTTAACTAGCTTATTAAGATGAACAAGAGAATAAGGGAGCTCAACCAAGCCTTCACATTCACATAGGCTTAAACTCTCAAGACCCCTTGTGTGAGACACAACCTTAGGTTAATTAATTAATTTTGTGTCTCATAAGACCCAATAAAAGAATTGTTCAAGGGAGATCAAGTTTGTTGATAAAAAAAGAAAAATATCCATCATCTAAATCTAGCACCAAAACCTAGTGTGATCTCCTATTTAAACTCACCAACTAGGCGCCGTCTAAGCTTCTTCCTCTTATGCTATCTGCAAACTCGAGCCTCATAGCAATTATCTTCATTGCTGAAGTTGATTGATCAACCCAGAGCAACCTCAAAATGGTAAGGAATACAGTCTGAACCACTATTTTTCGGGGACCATAACTAATTTGATATTAATCGCTTATTGATGATTTTGGTAGTTATGGAAGTATCTTTCTCTCAAGTTTATGTAGCTTCAAACAGATCGTTGATCGGAGTAGTATTGAGAGAGTTACATCGAGTTTAAGGAAGACATCAACTCAGTTATATGCAAAACCTGAGTCACCACACTCATCAAACCATCTTGGCTGTTTGATGTTTCTCCTTGTTCTATCTCAAGCCAGCTGATAATCTATCAAGTTTTGCAGCATGTTTCCACTTTCTGATTCTGATTCTGAATCAGACTCATGTTCTGTCTCTTCCACATGAGTGTTTCTAACATATGCAGTACTCTGTATAGGCCCACTTTGAACACAATCCCTTTCTTTTCCAATCTGTATCAGCGGAAGTGTTATTGGGACTGTTTCATTCTGTTGTGATGCTTCTGGTTCATTACCCTGTTTTTGAACTTCTTTAAACATCATCTCTTCCTTGAAGAACACATCCTTACTGACCACACACTTCTTGTCATCTAACAGCCACACCCTGTACCCATTTACACCCGATGGGTATCCAAGAAACACACCTTTCTTTGCTCTTGAATTCAACTTTCCTTGATCTGAATGGACATACACAATGCAACCAAAACTCTTCAATGTGATGTAGTTTAGTAAACTTCATGTCCACAACTCCTCAGGTATCTAAAAATCAATTGCAGAGGCTGGTGACCTGCTGATAACGTAGACTGCAGTTGCTGCTGAGGCGTGTATGCACATCATTCTGCTAAGGCGTGTATGCACATGTCATGTGTCTAACAACTCCCTCTTGCTTGCAGAAACCATCAAACTCTTGATTGCAGAACTCCATACCGTTGTCTATTCTTAGTGTCTTCACCTTCCTGTCTGATTGATTCTCAACCATCTTCTTCAACTCAACGAATGTTCTAAATGCTTCATCCTTTTTCTTTAGGAAATAGATCCACATTTTCCTAGTGTAATCGTCAATGAAGGTTATGAAGTATTGACAGTTTTCCAGAGAATTTGTGACTGAAGGTGACCCCCAAAGATCTGAATGTATGTACTCAAGCTTCTGTTTTGTCACATGTTTGGTTGAACCATAACAACTCTCTTTGTTTTTCAATACACACAATCTTCACAAAACTCTACACATATCATCTTCTCATCTTGGAAACAACCTTTCTTAGCCACCATCTTCATTCCACTATTAAGATAACACAACCTGATGTGCCAAAGCTTACTCGCATCCTTTGCACTTGTTGTGGAGTTTACTTCTCCTATCAGCACAGTTCCCTGCAATATATAGAGAGTGTTTGTTCTTTTACCCTTCATCAGTGTATTGCAGCCTCTATTAACCTTAAGGATCCCATCATTTGACTGAAACCAACACCATGAATCCTCTAGCGTTCCCATAGAGATCAGGTTCCTGGACATCTGAGGAACATATCTGATGTTGGTAAGCAACAATGTGGTGTTATTATCATTCTTGATCCTTATATTTTCAACTCCTTGTACTTCTGAGTGTGTTTCATTAGCCATCCTCACTCTTCCAGTCCTTGTTTTATCCAGATAAATGAACCATTCTTTCTTTGAAGTCATGTGAAATGAACACCCTGTATCCATAACCCACTTAGTCCTCGATCTGATCTCTTTCACTGCTCAACACCTCTGAAACTGTGAATGCTGCTACATCACGAGTATGTTCTGCTGTACTTGAAGACTCATCGCCTTCTGTAAGGTTATTCTCCTTTTTGTTTCTTTCCTTCCACACGTAACACTGCTTCTTGTAATGTCTCTTTTTGCCACAAATCCAACAAACTTTCTTGTCTCTGGATTTTGTTCTGCCATGGCTCTTGTTTCTTCTCACACTCTTATCTTTTCTCTGAGATATGCCTCTCTCTTGAACAAACAGACCTTCTGAGCTGCTTCTGACTTGTTTACCATTAGCACCCAGCTCTAGTATCTTAGATTTGATTGCTCATGTTATTTCTTCAAGAGCAAGAGTGGTTTTACAGTACTTTAAAGTCTCCTTGAGCTGATCAAAAGGTTTAGGTAGAGACATGAGTAACACAATAGCTTGATCCTCGTCTGGAACTGAGACTTTAACGTTTTCTAGGTCTGATATCAGCTTGAAGAAGTCATTAACATTCTCCTCTATCAACATACTCCCCAACATCTTGTAACCATATAGTCTTTGCTTCAAGTATATGCGATTTGGGAGTGACTTAGCCATGAACAACTAATCTAAAACCTTGATCATACATGCAACAGTCTTTTCTTTTATGATTCTCCTCACAACATTGTTACCCACGCTCATAATGATAATATATCTAGCCTTTGCTCGCTTCTCTCTGAGATTTCTACCTTCTGGTTGTGATGTTGCAGGTATACCTTGAGGTGTGGCTTTACTTTGAGGCTTAGCCTCAGCTGTTTGTGATATTGAAAGGTTCTTCTCATGTGGGTTGTTCTTCTTCTTCTCCAAGTCCTTCTATCAAGCCCAACATCTCCATGTGTGCCAAAAGCTTCTCATTCCAGAGAATATAGTCTCCTTCCCCATCAAAGCGTTCAACTTCAACTCTCCCTGAAGCCATGTGACTGAAAACTGACAAAGCTCACACCTTTATCAGCAAAGACTCTACCTTTCTTCAACCTTTAGCCTTGAATACAGGCTCTGATACCAATTTGTTGACAAAGGTTCTGTATTTTGCCTTTGTGTGTTGTCAATCTCTTTTTTATCAACACTTTATTTCTGGGTTCGCTCTTTTGTTTGTAAACAAGAAAACGAATATAGCACAGAACAAGTTAACGACTTCACGTTTCGTTATGGAAACGCTACGTCTCGCCGAGATTAACTCGGAATCCACTATAAGACTTGGTTACACAAACCCTTACACACACTTGTATCTCTTTTTCTCTCTGCTTACTTTCTTACATACAACTTCAGCTTACTTAAGAGACTTAAGCCCTATATATGCTTATACAAGATAAAACACATTAATAATACCCCTTTGCAGTTATCTGAACCTGCAGCAGCTCTGAACCTGCAACAGCTTTGACCTTCTGCTGCAGCTAGAAAAGACTAAGAGACACTAAAAAGAGTTGAGGTTAATTACTCCTCTAACCTTCCTTGCATGGTAAACAATCATGTGATCCCCACATGACTCAAAACCTTCTTCAACACTTAGGCATGTTCAACACTTTTCAAGAGCTTCGTAGAAGCACCCGCTTCGCCTCTTCAAGTCTGATGATCAATATCATAGAATATAGGGATCAATTTAAGAAGTTTCTTCTCAGCGAGGTCGATCATAATGGAAAGCTCTTTCAAGCACCAGCTAGAGGTAGCATAGTCCTTGGAGATCACGACGATGGCGAAACGTGACTGATCTATCCCTTTTTCAAGTCCATCCGAGATTTTATCCCCTTTCTTATGCTCATCGTCGTCGTAAAAGGTTTTGATTCCTTCATTTTCGAGAGCCTTGCAGAGATGGCTGATGAAATTTCTCCGAACATCTGTACCTCTGAAACTGAGGAAGACGCTAGACGACGAATCCTCCGCCTCTGCTGCCATGAAAGCTTACATACAATGAAGATTTCACTTGATACTAGAATCGATCAAGACATGCATCATATAAAGGAAAATCAAGTCTTTGATTAGCTGTTGACTACTTACAAACGAAGCTTCGACGCAAGTCGATGGTGTTGGTCCATCGTATTCATAGCAATTTCTGCATTACATCCAACGTAAAAGACGAAAACACCTTTCATTTTCGTTTTCGTCATCGTATGTATGAATCTAACGAAAAGAAAAGATTGAATAATCTTTCTACATTGGGCCTAATGGGCTTATTTATCATGAGATTTTGGGCCTCTTTTAATTGTTCTGAGAGAAACTCTTTTAACAAAGTGATCAGTGAGCCGTCTTAGCTCAGTGGTAGAGCGCGTGGCTTTTAACCACGTGGCCGTGGGTTCGATCCCCACAGACGGCGATTGTTTTAATCTAAATCCTCTCTAACTTCTTCTTTTCTGAATCTCTAACTACGATATATTGCGTATAATTTGTTTCCTTTTCATCAGTATAAATACATTTTTATCTTTATTTTTGTCAAACATCATAACATTATTTGGATTCACATTATGAATTTACAATGTCAACTAAGTGTATTAAATAAGGAAAAAATGATGTAAGGATATGAAACAAGGAAAAATGAATTTCCAAATTTGTGTACATATATAAATACGTATGTATAGAGCTTTTATATACCGTAATTTTCTTGTTCAATACACTTCAAAATTAACAAAACAAAAAAAATACAAAAAACTGTTAACCATTAAAAAGAATCTAAAAATGATTTCAGTTGCGAGAAATTGTGGTATATCCATTTAAGGTAGGAATTACATTTTTTTATCGATGAAATATTACTAAGGAAAATAGAATTACAACTGAGAAATATATTTTTTTTTTTGTCAACTAGCCTACTGGCTTTTAAATCTCACTCCTAGTCTTACAGGTAGGGGGTTCGATCTCTGGTGCCTTGAGAATTTGTAAAGTGAACACACCACTAGGCCACCTATCCTCGGCACTGAGAAATATTTAAGTTTACAAAAAGTAAAATATTTTTGGAAACTGAATTTTAAAAAATAAAACCATATAAAATATTAAAAATTTAGTTATTGAACCGATTAATTATGATTTAGTACCAAAATATATATATATGAAACAGCATCAAAGAGGCCTAAGAACGACTGAGAAAAGATATTATCCCAAGTTTGTTACATGATAAGTAATTATTACCTGTAGCTCCACAACAAAAACAACTTGAAAATTTATTTATCTTCAAATTGATATTATCACTCCCTGTGAATGAGTTCTATTAACTCCTGAAGATAAGAGTAATCAATGCATTTTAGGAGAATATTGACGCAATGCAAAACTATGCGAAAGCATATAACAAAAGATAAATAAAATGTATATCACATCTAGGTTTATGAACCGGTAAGAAATAGTTTTGAAAAAATCAAAGAGAATGACTAGCGATTTAGAGGGTGGGTGTTCAATCTGGATTTTGGTTTGGTTTGTTCAGTTTTCCAATTTTTTGGTTTGTAAAAAATATTTACTAGAGTTAAACTATATATATATATATATATATAGAATGATTTGGTTTGCTTTGATTTTCGGCTTATTTGGTTTTAAACCAAAAACCATAACTTTATTAGTTTGATTAAATTTTGTCAATTTAATATTTTATTTCATATCTTATAATTTATTAGAAATGTTTCTAAATTATAAATAAAATATCATTAAATCATTTATTTTGAAAGACAACATGTAGCAATTAATTAGACTTTAAGTTTACTAATTAAAAAAATTTCCAATCTATTTATCTTAAATAATTAGATTATGAATAAAATTATAATTTCAAACTTTATAAATAATAGTGAACTATCTAATGGTAAATGATAAATATACTGAAGACATGCATTATCACATATTCAGGAATTGAATATTACTGTCTATATTATATAAAACTTTGACTAATGGGCCGGTCATTTATAATCTAATGTTAACAAAAAAAACTTTATAAATTATAAGTTAATACTAGTGTTGAATATATATATGTTTAATTATATCTTTACATTATTATACTAGAATTAGATCACTAAATTTAATTATATGTACTGATTTTTTACGTGTACATCACTATGCTAGTACTAATATATTAATTATTATATTGTAACTAAGCAGTTTTGTTTGGTTACTTAATTTTAATAAAATTATATTTATACAGTTTGTATAATATAACTAAAATTCAAAATATATGATATTTTTTGTTCGGTTAGGCTTAGTTTTATTGAATTGAACAGTCGTGTCGACAATATGTCCATATGTGGGAAATAAATATTAGTGTTCTTAACGCAAAGTTAATCTTATTTGCGCAATAGACTTGTTCAAATAAATGTTTTTATTTTTTAAAATATGGACATTTGACAAAAAAGAAACGACGGTGGACCGACCACATTTTGTTAATACATATATACATACACGGGGCCCATTCACATTGCAGCTACTGAAAATTGAAGCCCGTATATTTATTTTCTGTATATAGATACATGCTTTTTTTTTATAAGTATAATTCATCCAAGCATGGCGTAAGGTCAACCAATATGAACAAAAAGGTAATTTCGGGAAGTTTTAAGGGTTTTTCTAAATTTTAAAATCATTTTGACCAGATTTAGTCCAGATTTACATATTCTTGTTAATTAATCATCTTTAAGTACCTGAATAAAATTTTTGTTTTCTACATAGCCGACAAATTTAGTTTTATTATAATTTAATGTGATTTATAATTTTCCAAATTTTAGTTATTCTAGAGAAAGGGTAGGAAAAACTTGTGAGAAAGAAAACTTAGGGCTTTTGTTTGTTGATTACAATTTCTCCTCCGTTTTAATCGCAACATTAGCTAGCAGACGATATCTTCTATTGAAGTTGTCATTGCTGGTTCGCTCAATTCTTCGTAAGCTTAATTGCCAGAGGTTGGAGTATAATTATTCACTGTTCTATCTAGTTTGAGTCGTAGGGATTTGCTGAAGCGTATGATTTTTTATTTTGATTTCAACTTTTAAGCTGCTTAGGGTTTTGTGGTGGTTTAGGTACGTTTTTGATCGAGTATCTGGTTTTGGTATTTTTGGATTAGTTAAAAATGGTTGGATTAGTTCGAAATCGAATTTCCGTTGAGAATTTTGTGTAATCGTCAAGGAGAATGTTGTTTTAGAGTGTAAGATTCGATGCATGGGGTTGCTGCATTATCTTTTGTTATTGCCATGGCTCTAAAACTTATATATCTTTCTTTCATTGCAGCTTAATGTGTAGAGGCGTCACCAACATCTGGAAGGAGCACTGAATCTATTTATTGTCGCGGTAGTTTAGTAGTGTACGTTCTATGTTATGCACTATGTCAGATTCGTCATACAGGTGTTTCAGTTAGAATAATTTGAAGGACTGTGTTGTTGTGATGGATAATTCTAGACATCAGCAGTTTTTCCAGCACTCCATGGAACCTGGATACGGAAATGAGTCTGTTCCTCAAGCTTTTATGCCTGATCAAACAGGGAACACGAGTGCTAACGTGCGACCTCTTAATTCGAATGGTTTAGATGTTAAGCAGGTGCATAACTTCTCCATACAAACAGGTGAGGAATTCTCTCTTGAGTTTATGCGCGATCGGGTAATTCCGCAGAGAAATACAGCTAGCGACATGAATCATACTACAAATTATATGGAGCTTAGAGGCTTGTTAGGGATAAGTCAAACAGGATCTGAGTGTGCTTCAGATATCTCAAGGTTGAGCACTGTGGAAAATGGCACAAGGGATTATGTGAGGACAAACTCTTTGCATAACGAGCTTGGAAATAAACTTGGTCATGTCCAGTCAGCACCACAAGCTTCAATAACTAAAGATAGCAGTGTAGGAAATTTACATGGATACACATCATCTTCAGCCTCAGGTAGTGTAACAGCTAAGGTGAAGATCCTCTGCAGCTTTAGTGGGAAAATACTTCCACGTCCAGGTGATTCAAAGCTCCGATATGTTGGAGGTGATACACACATTATTTCCATAAGAAAGGATATATCTTGGCTGGATCTTAGGCAAAAACTCCTTGAAATTTATTACCAAACACGTTTTGTAAAGTACCAGCTTCCTGGTGAAGATCTTGACGCGTTGGTGTCTGTATCATGTGAAGAAGACCTCCAGAATATGTTGGAAGAATATAATGAGATAGAAAATCGTGGGGGATCTCAAAAACTTAGGATGTTTCTGTTCTCTATTAGTGATATGGATGATGCTCTTTTGGGCGGTTAATAATAATGACGGTGACTCTGAGTTCCAATATGTTGTGGCTGGTAAATGGCATGGACATTGGATCTAAAAAGAGTTCAAGCCTTCATGGCCTTGACAGCTTGTCAGCAAACAACTTAGCTGATCTTGATGTGCGGAACACAAAGGGAATCAATACCATTGCTGAAAATGTTGTTGGAGTTGGTGCATCACAGTTGATGGCAGATGGCTTCCAACAATTATCTGTTCAACAGTCCGAGTGTATTCCACCTAGCTCATCGCTTCATTATTCTCAATCTATTACATCGAATGCTGCATATCAGTTGCAGCAATCTGTTCCACCAAGTTCTAGACTTCATTATTCCCAGTCCATTCCCCCAGGTTCCTCTTTTCAGTATCCCCAATCTGTTGTGCCAGGGCTCCACTTATCAGTATCCACAATCGATCACCCCGGGTTCTGGCAGCTCCTATGGAATATACCCGCAATATTATGGGCATGTGGTTCAACATGGGGAAAGAGAACAGTTTCTTCTGTATCCTAATCACATCTCTAATTGTGCTATTGGGGAAACTCCCAGTTCTATACCGCTCCAAGGGCATGTCAACCAGCAAGGTGGCTGGGCTGAAGGATATCCACACCCTGGCACCACACCCCAAAGCACACAAGCTCTAGTAGAAGAGCAAGGATCATCATCTGATATGATTATTCGTGAGCATGTCGAGCCTGAAAACCGAAAATCTTCGGCAAAGGATTACCAGAATCCTCCCAAGGAGGCACATGTACTGCCCTCTAGAAGAGATCCACGGCAGAACATTCCTGCAAAGCCTACTACCTACCGTGATGCCGTTATTTCTGTGCAGGTTCCTCTATCTGGTAATGAAGATCAACTTTCAACTTCAGGCCGTGCCTGCGGCCTTGTTCATGGCGACTCTGAGTCAAATTTAATTGATCTAAACTATCCGGAGCCTGTGGAGTCTCCCCAAAGGGTATATTGTTCGGCGAGAATACCCCCGTGAACAGCTAGAACTGCTAAATCGGTTTTCAAAGTCGGATGACTCACTAGCCTCTCAGTTCGTGATGTCTCAGTCACAAGCGAAGGCCGTACAACATGATCCCGCAAAAGAAAAAGTTGGAGAGTCAAATGATGAATTTCAGACAGTTAATGATCAATTCCAGACTGTTAAAGATGATGTTACTCACAAAAAGCATAAAGATGTGGAAACAATCTTTGAAAATGTAGGGGTATCAGATAAAACTTTGGAATCGGAGCCCTTGCACAAGATTGTAAATCCTGAAGATGTAAACAAGAACAGAGTAGTCAACGGGGAAAATGCTGAAATTGGTGCTTCCAACTTGAGCAATGTAAACACAGCTATTAGTCATGTTATCCCTGAAGAGCAAGTTTCTACTCATGGTTCTGCTTCGCTACAGGGAGATATTCTTATTGATATCAATGATCGGTTTCCTCGTGACTTCCTTTCTGAAATATTTTCACAAGCAATTTCAGAGGATAGATCTTCAGTCCATCCACATCCTCATGATGGATCTGCTGTTAGCATGAATGTGCAGAATCACAATCGTAAAAATTGGTCCTTTTTTCAGCATCTGGATGACAAACAGTTTAGCCAAACAGATGTTTCAGTTGACCAATCTAATTCTTGCAATCCATCAGACCATAAAGATGGTGGAGAGAGCTCCAGATTGCCTCATGTCTTGCCATTGAGTAGAGATAATATTTCAACAAACCTTGCTGGTACTCAGTTGGCTTTAGGTCAAGATTATATGGATAATTATTCTGAAATGGATGCGGTTGGCACTGGCACCATGATCCCTTCTCTAGAGGATGAACAGATGAAGGTCACAGAGAGTAAAGAATTTGTGCTATGATGGAGAATCTTAGAACGCCGGATGAACCAAAGGTATGAATACTGGCGGTTTTTATTATATGATTACCAAAACCACGATTTTTCTGAAGGTAATGGAACTTTTAGGACGAAAAGACAGAAACAAGGAATGATGGCTTAGAGTTTGACTGTAGTGGCTTGCAGGTATGAAATCTCTGAAAATATACGCCTGATATCACTTTACTATCTTTGTTGTAAAATTCATTATTGGGGTCTATATCAGTGGTTTTTTACAGTTTTAGATATGTTAGTAGAGTCACCATTATGTGCCTCTGGTTTCATTTTTTCGTTGCGATAATTTTTTCAAAGAAATTCTATGCCTCTATCTTCCTTGTGTTTCTACTGAGCTATATTTTGGGGTTTTGTGTACATATATTTTAATTATATACTATAAAATATTACTAGATGATAAAAAATGAAGATCTGGAGGAGTTGAAGGAGCTTGGCTCTGGTACTTTTGGAACGGTATATCACGGAAAATGGAGAGGATCAGATGTTGCTATCAAGAGGATAAAGAAGAGTTGCTTTGCTGGGCGGTCATCAGAGCAAGAGAGATTGGTGAGTTTTTGCAGATCACGTTTTATGCATTTCCCTTTTGGCTATGCCTAAAATTTATGCACTTATGTTAATTTGTCACACTACGCTGATTGATATATACCTATATTTCCAGACTGGTGAATTCTGGGGGAGAAGCTGAAATTCTTTCAAAGCTTCATCACCCGAATGTGGTTGCATTTTATGGTGTTGTAAAAGATGGTCCTGGGGGGACCTTGGCAACTGTGACAGAATACATGGTTGATGGTTCTCTGAGGCATGTTCTGGTCCGAAAGTGACAGGTAAAGTTTTGCTTATTAGGTTCTTTGATATCAATTTGATGGGTTCCAGTTCATTTAACTTGTAAAGTCTTGTCTTATCAGGCATCTTGATCGTCGCAAGAGACTAATCATTGCCATGGATGCTGCATTTGGAATGGAATATTTGCACTCCAAAAACACTGTTCACTTTGATTTGAAATGTGACAATTTACTTGTGAACTTGAAAGATCCTTCTCGTCCAATCTGCAAGGTAACCTGATTTGTTGGACCCTTTTTTTGATGAGTTTAGTCTAATATTATGTTTGAACAAACTAAATTAATATCCACATGCTATTCTACAGGTTGGTGACTTTGGTTTGTCAAAAATTAAGAGAAATACATTGGTATCTGGTGGTGTACGTGGAACCTTACCATGGATGGCACCCGAGCTTTTAAACGGGAGCAGCAGCAAAGTTTCAGAAAAGGTAAACCTTAGTACATTAAGATTTCAGTGGATATCAAATATCAACTTTTAATTACTGGAATCATGAGTCCTTTGCAAGAATCATAACCTCTCTTCTGGACTCCTTCAAACCGAGATAAATCAAGTATTATTCTTTAAAACCTGAGATGAGGATCGTATGTCATTCATTGCATTGTCTCATAGTATGTACTTATATTGAGAATGCAAACAAACTATAAGACCTGTCATATTCTTGTTCTTTGCCCGTAGGTTGATGTTTTCTCTTTCGGTATCGTTTTGTGGGAGATTCTAACCGGAGAAGAACCATATGCCAATATGCACTATGGGGCCATAATAGGTGGGTACAAATAACTCATTATTTCTGCTTGTTCATTATTTCATTCTTGTTTAGAATACTGTCAGTACGAAATCTACGAGTATAATGATAAGTTTATTGTGAAAGTGCAGGTGGGATAGTGAACAACACACTGAGGCCAACCATACCAGTCTTCTGTGACGATGAATGGAGAACACTAATGGAGGAATGTTGGGCGCCAAATCCAATGGCAAGACCATCTTTCACAGAGATAGCTGGTCGCTTACGAGTGATGTCCTCAGCAGCAACTTCGGACTCAATCCAAGCCACCAGTTCATAGAGCTTCCAAATGACAAACCTTTCTTTTAATTTGTGCAGTGAAAAGCAAACATAATTCTATTACAAAGACTCCAATACTTAATACTTTTCGGTTCTTTTTTTATTCTTCTGTAATAAAATCAGGCAAGAAGTTGAAATCTTTTTTCCATTCGATCAAAATCGAAGCTGGAAACTTTCCAGATACTAATTCATCAGTAATACTTAGAGAAACGATACAAAATTCAGGTACCCAGGAAGACTACTCAGGATCTCCTATACCTGAACTGATGATGGGGGGACATACAAGTACTCTCACTTGCAAATACTCGAAGCTCTTTTAAGATGAATTTGTGTGATTGATCCAAATCTTTTGTGGCTCCTTTGATTTTAAAGATGCTGGGAACAATCCTGTGGTTACAGGTGGGAGTTAAGCTTCTAGCTTCTGTGCAGCTGTGCAAGACGTAAATCAACTGGCTGATAGCTAACTTGGTCCTTGTGAGGCAAAGGTTCCTCCTGAAAAGTTATAAATCAATTAGGAAGAAAACTTAATGTAGATACTTAAAATTGGATCTATAGATTAAAATAAAAAAATCAACTAGAAGATGATATATCGAATACATCGTCAGCGTTTATCTGAAACGGCTTCACGAAATCCTCAAACATTAAAGGAGAAAGATCCTTCATTTTCTCTTCTACTTCCTACAAAATGATAGGAAATATTCTTTAGACTGAGCATCTAAGTACACAACAGATCATATATCAATTCGTCATTGAAGTTTCAGAAAATGTACCAATCCAGTAATCCTTGATTGTTCCAATAACTCTCTACTGATCAAGTCCAGAATGTGTCTGTTTGCTCTCAACGCATTCATGGCAAGTTCTTCAGTCTCCTCAATATACTGCCACCAACATTAAAATTCCATATATAAGTTTCAAGCTCCACATAGGAGAGTTAAATCAGATCAAGTATGCTGAGTGAAGGATAGATTACCCTGGTCAACTCACGGGTGAATAGCTCGGATACTTCAATCGACATATCCGCTGGCATTACATGAGGATGGTCCCACTGAAAATTTAAGAAGAAGACAATGTGACGAACTAGATGTGAGAGATTAGCCAGAATGGGAAAGTATTAGTTCCTGATTAATGGGTTTACCCGGTATTTTATCAGCTCGCCGTCTGGATTATCTGGTAGATCCACCATTCCAATCTTTTTTTACCAGTTGAGTGAGACCTAATTTTGCATTCTGGGGGCTAATCACCATTTCCCTTGCAATCTGAAAACAATATGTCACTTCAAATTTAAACTGGACGACTATAGATTAAAATTACTCAAAACACAAGCATCTC